>CAUDMG010001246.1:1295000-1297500 GCA_958450375.1 Homarus gammarus | reverse complement strand
CTCCCTCCATCCACGTCCCTCCCTCCCTCATCTCCCTCCATTCACGTCCCTCCCTCCCTCATCTCCCTCCATCCACGTCACTTCCTCACCTCCCTCCATCCACGTCCCTCCCTCCCTCATCTCCCTCCATCCACGTCACTTCTTCACCTCCCTCCCTACCTCGCCAGTACCCTCCAGTACCCTCCACAGTATTTGACTTCCTCAGCACGCGCGTGGGATCTGTCCACGTCCGTCGCTAGAGGAATGGATCGTATTTTTTCTACGTTTCCGTGACGGTGAGAACACGTTCGAATATCCTTCACTCGATTTTTTTTTAAGGAGGGGGGTGGCGGGGTCAGCGGGGGTTGGCGGGGGTGGCGGGGGAGGGGGTGAGTGGGAAGGGGGTGGTGGTGGAGGGGATGGCGGGGCAGGGGGGTTTGTATGGTCGAGAAAGTTGTATATCAGTATCAGTGATTCCTGAAATCTTTTAGAAATTAATGTTGATGGAATAGTTAGGTGGGTTGTGTTTGGTGTTTACAGGTGTAGGGTGTAAGTAACAAGAGGTGTGAATACTCTGAACTCTCTCTCTCTCTCTCTCTCTCTCTCTCTCTCTCTCTCTCTCTCTCTCTCTCTCTCTCTCTCTCTCTCTCTCTTAAAGCTAATAGCACTTAGAACACTATATGCCCTAGTGGCTAATGGTAGTAGTAGTAGTGGGAGACGAGACAGAGCCGCTGGTGTGTGACTGTAAACACGCGCCCTCTACCCTGGCCACAATTAGCATCTCTGAAACACAACACACACACCCAACCTTACTCTTACAGAAGGCCAGAGAACCACTCGCTATCTCAAGGGATCACCAACACAGATATCACTTGGTTACGAGACCTTCAGAGAGTGTAACTTTCTTTTGGGTTTGGTTTGGTTGAGAACAGTTTTGGTGGTTCTGGTTGGGTTGTATTCAGTGGTTGAGAGTTAACATGTTAATTTTGTCAGTGTTTGAGAGTTAACATGTTAATTTTATAAGTGTTTGGGGGTTAACATGTTAATTTTATAAGTGTTTGAGAGTAAACATTTTAATTTTATAAGTGTTTGGTGTTAATATGTAAGTTTCGTAAGTTCTTAGGGTTAATATGCTAATATTATAAATATAAGCTGTTATGTTAATATAAATTTCAAGAGTTAACATAAAATACTATGAATCCCTAGTGTTAACATTTTATTATTGCAAGATTCATATCATATTCAAAAGTACATATTTTTAACATGATGTGAGTTCCTTAAAGAATCATGTTAATAAGTACCTAGTGTTAAAAATATTGATAAAGTACCTAATATAACAATGTTAATATTATGTTACAATGTTAATCTGGGTGGTAGGTGTGCGTGAGGTGAACAATATATACCCCAGGTAAATCATATTCTGGTACAGGTATAATAAGCGAGGCTCATATAGCGATAATTAATGCATCTTGTCGAGTGTCTGTCGGTGTACATGTTGCCTCTCCATCAACCCAACCTGAGCTGATGGCTTAATCAGGTATACATACATACATACATACATACATACATACATACATACATACATAGAGGATTAATTTAACCTGGGAACTACGAGATGATTGGTTGGACATGAATATTTAATGATGGGTATGAAGGATAGGTTAGGTTAGGTTAGGTTAGGTTAGGTTAGGTTGGGTTAGGTTAGGCTAGGTTAGGTTAGGTTAGGCTAGGTTAGGTTAGGCTAGGTTAGGTTAGGTTAGGTTGTGTTTTGGGTCGCCGTAAATAGTCGATAGAAATCCTCTATCCTAACCTTCCGCTTGATGGTGATTGACAAAGTTGATTCCCAAATGTATTAAACAGACGGACTACTGTTGTTGGTGTTATGGGAGACGGGAGGAGAGTGTGTTTGTTTTGGGTGAAAGAGAGAGACAAATTTAATGGTCCGTCACTTCAAGGTGGAATCCAGGTCAGAGTTTAATGAACGGTGAGGAACGGTATGGTGTGGAAGGAGTGACTGAGGTGAGGTGAGGCAGACTGATTTTGGTGTTGGTTTGAGGAGTGAGTGACTGAGGTGAGGTGTTGGTGTTGGAGGAGTGATGCGTGTAGAGTGAGTGACTGAGGTGAGGTGTTGGTGTTGGAGGAGTGATGCGTGTAGAGTGAGTGACTGAGGTGAGGTGTTGGTGTTGGAGGAGTGATGCGTGTAGAGTGAGTGACTGAGGTGAGGCAGACTGATGTCGGTTGGAGGAGTGAAGATTGTGGAGTTAAAGACGAGAGAATGGATGATAAGTTTGGTTATGTGGTTGAAAGAAATTGGTTGAGGGTGAAACAGAAATATTGTGGGTATGTAATCGAACCTTGGGGAACACCATTGGTTGTTACAGAGAGTCTAATAAAGTTGTGAGAGAATGAACTGGTAACACGTACAAAGTTTGGATCACAGGAAGAAGATTAACCTTCTAAATTTATTTCACCTGATGATTAAATACCATAACACTACCATGATTAGGTTAGTTTAGGTTAG
>CAUDMG010001246.1:1285000-1290000 GCA_958450375.1 Homarus gammarus | reverse complement strand
CATTATGGGGTTTTTGGTAAATTCAATAGACAAATGAGATTTTTCCTTTTGACCGCTTCCTTATTGCCTCCTCTTTGTCCTCTTCTTCTTCCTCCTCCTCCTCTTCCTCCTTGTCCCCCTCTTCCTTCTCTCCCTCCTCCTTGTCCTCTTTTTCTTCCTCCTCCTCTTCCTCCTTGTCCTCTTATTCCCCATCCTCCTCATCATCGTCTTCCTCCTCCTTCTCCTTGCCTTCCTCTTCCTCCTCCTCCTCGTTCACGCCTCCATCATCAAGCAGTGTCAGTAAGGACCATTACGGAGGCGATATAAAGTACAGGTGATTGTTGTGTGTCTTCCAGTAACAAGGACCACAAATAATCTGACGGACATTACCCCCTTCCTTCCTTCCTTCCTTCCTTCCTTCCTCCCTCGCTCCCACGGACTGTCTAGTGTCTATCCCACCCTGCACCCAACGGACTCTCCCCCTCACCCACGGACACTGTCTTTCCCCCTATACCCACGGACACTCCTTCAATTACCACAACCACGGACACTCCTTCTTCCCCCCCCCACACCCACGGACACTCCTTCTTCCCCCCCACACCCACGGACACTCCTTCTTCCCCCCCCACACCCACGAACACTCCTTCTACTACCACAACCACGGACACTCCTCCCCCCCCACACCCACGGACACTCCTCCCCCCCCACACCCACGGACACTCCCTCCCCCCCCACACCCACGGACACTCCCTCTCCCCCCCACACCCACGGACACTCCCTCTCCCCCCACACCCACGGACACTCCCTCTCCCCCCCACACCCACGGACACTCCCTCTCCCCCCACACCCACGGACACTCCCTCTCCCCCCACACCCACGGACACTCCCTCTCCCCCCACACCCACGGACACTCCCTCTCCCCCCCACACCCACGGACACTCCCTCTCCCCCCACACCCACGGACACTCCCTCTCCCCCCACACCCACGGACACTCCCTCTCCCCCCCCACACCCACGGATACTCCCTCTCCCCCCCACACCCACCCCCCTCTACCCCCCGCCCCCCTCGTTTATGGACACTTTACCTCCACACCCCTCACCACCCCTCCCACCCCCCCCCCCCCCCCCCGTGGACGTATCTCATCTCAGAACAAAATGTGTTGTAAATATTATTATTATTTTGTCACTAACTCAACCAAGGCGGAAGTGTGGGCCGGTGATTTAAGAGGCGGTAGTTAAGGGCGATGATTGTTAGAGGAGTAGTGTTTGCGTGGGGGCGGTGCACGCAAAATGTAATGGGATTCACACACACACACACACACCTGATAGTTCTCACATAATGCTCACTACTACTGTCGTTCTCCAAGTAATAATAAAACACCCCCTCCCCCCCTAATATACCCCCTCTCTTTCCCCCACAGCAATTATCACCACCTCCACCACCTCTACCCCCATAGCAAATACCACCCCACCTTTACCCCCTACAGCAAGTACCTTCTCCTTCAACCACAGCAAATACCACCCACTACCCTCCACATCAAATACCACCCACTTCCCCCCACAGCAAATACCAGCCTCACCCCCACAGCAAATACCACACCACCACCCTCACCTCTACCCTTCCCTAAACAGCAAATACCACCCCACCTCTACCCCCCACAGCAAATACCACTCCACCCACCTCTACCCCCACAGCAAATACCACTCCACCCACTACCCCCCACAGCAAATATCACCCCACCTCTACCTCCCACAGCAAATACCACCCTACCCCCCCACCTCCACCCCACAGCAAATACCACCCCCCCCCCTCCTCCACCCCACAGCAAATACCACCCCCACCCTGCCCTAACATCACTCCACATATACCCACAATACTAAAGTTAATGGAGATTTCTAAATGCTTCTTGACTTTAACAATCGACGTTTAGTGGGAAGGCAATAACACAGCAACATGTTGGTAGTTATTATCTTCCTCCTCAGCGGTAATAAAACAATATACGTGATGCCTTTCCTGGTATTGCTTGACAGTTATTGATCTTGGTGGGGGGTAGGATGGGTGCAGGGAAGGAGGGTAGGATGGGTGTAGGAATGGTATGGGAAGGGAGTGAGGGAAGGGGAGGGCAAGAGGCAAGGGAGAGTAAGGACAGGGTAAGACAATGGGCAAGAGGAGGAATTTTTTTTGTTTATTTATCGAAACTGTGACAAATCCTTATGTAATTTTTTTCTTCTCTTTTATCACCACAAAACAAGTACAGCTCCAGTGATCTCAAGAATGATAACACTATGTGGAGTGTTATCTTAGAATGATATGTGTTGTTATCTTGGTGTGTGTAATGCTTAGGATACATTGATATATATCACATCAATATATATCATTATGTACAAATACAGGTACTTCAATATGATGGTTACAGGAAGGTTAATGAGGAATGTTGTTGTGTTTTTATAGTGTGTTAGCCTGTATGCGTAATGTGAGTGAGAGAATGCGTAATGTGAGTGAGAGAATGCGTAATGTGAGTGAGAGAATGCGTAATGTGAATGAGAGAATGCGTAATGTGAATGAGAGAATGCGTAATGTGAATGAGAGAATGCGTAATGTGAGTGAGAGAATGCGTAATGTGAGTGAGAGAATGCGTAAAGTGAATGAGAGAATGCGTAATGTGAGTGAGAGAATGCGTAATGTGAATGAGAGAATGCGTAATGTGAATGAGAGAATGCGTAATGTGAGTGAGAGAATGCGTAATGTGAGTGAGAGAATGCGTAAAGTGAATGAGAGAATGCGTAATGTGAGTGAGAGAATGCGTAATGTGAGTGAGAGAATGTGTAATGTGAGTGAGAGAATGCGTAATGTGAGTGAGAGAATGCGTAATGTCTCTCACACGGCTCTGTCCCCTCATATAAGAAGATATAATTAAGAGAACACAAGGAGCTTTACTGTCGTGGTGAAGGGGGAAGACAAGGGTGTCAGTGTGATTTTTTTATTATTACAGGTATTGTGTCCAGGTGAAGACTCTGTGTTAGTGTGTGTTGATGGTGGTGGTGGATACGCATCACCACCACTACCACCTCCTCCTCACCACCATCTCCTCCTCACCACCCCCACCACCATCTCCTTCTCCCCCTCACTACCACCTCCTCCTCACCACCATCTCCTCCTCACCACCATCTCCCCCCTCACCACCACCTCCTCCTCACCACCATCTCCTCCTCACCACCATCTCCCCCCTCACCACCATCTCCTCCTCACCACCATCTCCCCCCTCACCACCATCTCCTCCTCACCACCATCTCCCCCCTCACCACCATCTCCTCCTCACCACCATCTCCCCCTCACCACCACCTCCTCCTCACCACCATCTCCTCCTCACCACCATCTCCCCCCTCACCACCATCTCCTCCTCACCACCATCTCCCCCCTCACCACCATCTCCCCCTCACCACCATCTCCCCCTCACCACCACCTCCTCCTCACCACCATCTCCCCCTCACCACCATCTCCTCCTCACCACCCCCACTACCATCTCCTTCTCCCCCTCACCACCATCTCCCCCCTCACCACCATCTCCCCCCTCACCACCATCTCCTCCTCACCACCCCCACTACCATCTCCTTCTCCCCCTCACCACCATCTCCCCCCTCACCACCACCTCCTCCTCACCACCATCTCCCCCCTCACCACCATCTCCTCCTCACCACCCCCACTACCATCTCCTTCTCCCCCTCACCACCATGTCCTCCTCACCACCCCAACTACCATCTCCTTCTCCCCCTCACCACCATCTCCCCCCTCACCACCATCTCCCCCCTCACCACCATCTCCCCCCTCACCACCATCTCCTCCTCACCACCCCAACTACCATCTCCTTCTCCCCCCTCACCACCATCTCCCCCCTCACCACCATCTCCTCCTCACCACCCCCACTATCATCTCCTTCTCCCCCTCACCACCATCTCCCCCCTCACCACCACCTCCTCCTCACCACCATCTCCCCCCTCACCACCATCTCCTCCTCACCACCCCCACTACCATCTCCTTCTCCCCCTCACCACCATGTCCTCCTCACCACCCCAACTACCATCTCCTTCTCCCCCCTCACCACCATCTCCCCCCTCACCACCATCTCCTCCTCACCACCCCCACTACCATCTCCTTCTCCCCCTCACCACCATCTCCCCCCTCACCACCACCTCCTCCTCACCACCATCTCCCCCCTCACCACCATCTCCTCCTCACCACCCCCACTACCATCTCCTTCTCCCCCTCACCACCATCTCCCCCCTCACCACCATCTCCCCCCTCACCACCATCTCCTCCTCACCACCATCTCCCCCCTCACCACCATCTCCTCCTCACCACCATCTCCCCCCTCACCACCACCTCCTCCTCACCACCATCTCCCCCCTCACCACCATCTCCTCCTCACCACCCCCACTACCATCTCCTTCTCCCCCTCACCACCATCTCCCCCCTCACCACCATCTCCCCCCTCACCACCATCTCCTCCTCACCACCCCCACTACCATCTCCTTCTCCCCTCACCACCATCTCCTCCCCTCACCACCATCTCCCCCTCACCACCATCTCCCCCTCACCACCATCTCCCCCCTCACCACCATCTCCCCCCTCACCACCATCTTCCCCTCACTGTATCAAGTAACCATTAGACTCATTTAAAGCTTTACTACGTCAGAGCATGACGACCCAAGCCTGCGACTTACCAGTGTACGACCACACACACACACACACACACACACACACACACACACACACACACACACACACACACACACACACACACACACACACACACACACACACACACACACACACACACCCAGCCTAATCTGTGAAAGTTTTGTGTTCGACTGGGCTTATGCTGATATTGCAGGAGTCGTAGACCCTCAGCAATTTGGCAACATGAAAACTTCCTCCACCACTCACTGTCTTGTCAGCTTTCTCGATTACATATACCGCCATCTCGAGAAACGAAAAACGTCTGTAGCTGTCGCCTTCATTG
>CAUDMG010001246.1:1252500-1280000 GCA_958450375.1 Homarus gammarus | reverse complement strand
GGTAGTGGTGATGGTAGAGGAGCAGGTGGTGGTAGTGGTGATGGTAGAGGAGCAGGTGGTGGTAGTGGTGATGGTAGAGGAGCAGGTGGTGGTAGTGGTGATGGTAGAGGAGCGGGTGGTGGTAGTGCCGATGGTAGAGGAGCGGGTGGTGGTAGTGATGATGGTAGAGGAGCGGGTGGTGGTAGTGGTGATGGTAGAGGAGCGGGTGGTGATAGTGGTGATAGTAGAGGAACAGGTGGTGGTAGTGGTGATGGTAGAGGAGCAGGTGGTGGTAGTGGTGATGGTAGAGGAGCAGGTGGTGGTAATGGTGATGGTAGAGGAGCAGGTGGTGGTAGTGGTGATGGTAGAGGAACAGGTGGTGGTAGTGGTGATGGTAGGGGAACAGGTGGTGGTAGTGACGATGGTAGAGGAGCAGGTGGTGGTAGTGGTGATGGTAGAGGAGCAGGTGGTGGTAGTGGTGATGGTAGAGGAGCGGGTGGTGATAGTGGTGATAGTAGAGGAACAGGTGGTGGTAGTGGTGATGGTAGGGGAACAGGTGGTGGTAGTGGTGATGGTAGAGGAGCAGGTGGTGGTAGTGGTGATAGTAGAGGAGCAGGTGGTGGTAATGGTGATGGTAGAGGAGCAGGTGGTGGTAGTGGTGATGGTGGAGGAGCAGGTGGTGGTAATGGTGATGGTAGAGGAGCAGGTGGTGGCAGTGGTGATGGTAGAGGAGCAGGTGGTGGTAGTGGTGATGGTAGAGGAGCAGGTGGCGGTAGTGGTGATGGTAGAGGAGCAGGTGGTGGTAGTGGTGATGGTAGAGGAACAGGTGGTGGTAGTGGTGATGGTAGAGGAGCAGGTGGTGGTAGTGGTGATGGTAGAGGAGCAGGTGGTGGTAGTGGTATGGCAGAGGAACAGGTGGTGGTAGTGGTGATGGTAGAGGAGCAGGTGGTGGTAGTGGTGATGGTAGAGGAGCAGGTGGTGGTAGTGGTGATGGTAGAGGAGCAGGTGGTGGTCGTGGTAATGGTAGAGGAGCAGGTGGTGGTAGTGGTGATGGTAGAGGAACAGGTGGTGGTAGTGGTGATGGTAGAGGAGCAGGTGGTGGTAGTGGTGATGGTAGAGGAGCAGGTGGTGGTAGTGGTGATGGTAGAGGAGCAGGTGGTGGTAGTGGTGATGGTAGAGGAGTAGGTGGTGGTAGTGGTGATGGTAGAGGAGCAGGTGGTGGTAGTGGTGATGGTAGAGGAGCAGGTGGTGGTAGTGGTGATGGTAGAGGAACAGGTGGTGGTAGTGGTGATGGTAGAGGAGCAGGTGGTGGTAGTGGTATTGGTAGAGTAGCGGGTGGTGGTAGTGGTGATGGTAGAGGAACAGGTGGTGGTAGTGGTGATGGTAGAGGAACAGGTGGTGGTAGTGGTGATGGTAGAGGAACAGGTGGTGGTAGTGGTGATGGTAGAGGAGCAGGTGGTGGTAGTGGTGATGGTAGAGGAGCAGGTGGTGGTAGTGGTGATGGTAGAGGAGCGGGTGGTGGTAGTGGTGATGGTAGAGGAGCAGGTGGTGGTAGTGGTGATGGTAGAGGAGCAGGTGGTGGTAGTGGTGATGGTAGAGGAGCAGGTGGTGGTAGTGGTATTGGTAGAGTAGCGGGTGGTGGTAGTGGTGATGGTAGAGGAACAGGTGGTGGTAGTGGTGATGGTAGAGGAGCAGGTGGTGGTCGTGGTAATGGTAGAGGAGCAGGTGGTGGTAGTGGTGATGGTAGAGGAACAGGTGGTGGTAGTGGTGATGGTAGAGGAGCAGGTGGTGGTAGTGGTGATGGTAGAGGAGCAGGTGGTGGTAGTGGTGATGGTAGAGGAGCAGGTGGTGGTAGTGGTGATGGTAGAGGAGTAGGTGGTGGTAGTGGTGATGGTAGAGGAGCAGGTGGTGGTAGTGGTGATGGTAGAGGAGCAGGTGGTGGTAGTGGTGATGGTAGAGGAGCAGGTGGTGGTAGTGGTGATGGTAGAGGAGCAGGTGGTGGTAGTGGTATTGGTAGAGTAGCAGGTGGTGGTAGTGGTGATGGTAGAGGAGCAGGTGGTGGTAGTGGTGATGGTAGAGGAGCAGGTGGTGGTAGTGGTGATGGTAGAGGAGCAGGTGGTGGTAGTGGTGATGGTAGAGGAACAGGTGGTGGTAGTGGTGATGGTAGGGGAACAGGTGGTGGTAGTGGTGATGGTAGAGGAGCAGGTGGTGGTAGTGGTGATGGTAGAGGAGCAGGTGGTGGTAGTGGTGATGGTAGAGGAGCGGGTGGTGATAGTGGTGATAGTAGAGGAACAGGTGGTGGTAGTGGTGATGGTAGAGGAACAGGTGGTGGTAGTGGTGATGGTAGAGGAGCAGGTGGTGGTAGTGGTGATAGTAGAGGAGCAGGTGGTGGTAGTGGTGATGGTAGAGGAGCAGGTGGTGGTAGTGGTGATGGTAGAGGAGCAGGTGGTGGTAGTGGTGATGGTAGAGGAGCAGGTGGTGGTAGTGGTGATGGTAGAGGAGCAGGTGGTGGTAGTGGTGATGGTAGAGGAGCAGGTGGTGGTAGTGGTGATGGTAGAGGAGCAGGTGGTGGTAGTGGTGATGGTAGAGGAACAGGTGGTGGTAGTGGTGATGGTAGAGGAGCAGGTGGTGGTAGTGGTGATGGTAGAGGAGCAGGTGGTGGTAGTGGTGATGGTAGAGGACCAGTAGGTGGTAGTGGTGATGGTAGAGGAGCAGGTGGTGGTAGTGGTGATGGTAGAGGAGCAGGTGGTGGTAGTGGTGATGGTAGAGGAGCAGGTGGTGGTAGTGGTATGGTAGAGGAGCAGGTGGTGGTAGTGGTGATGGTAGAGGAACAGGTGGTGGTAGTGGTGATGGTAGAGGAGCAGGTGGTGGTAGTGGTGATGGTAGAGGAGCAGGTGGTGGTAGTGGTGATGGTAGAGGAGCAGGTGGTGGTAGTGGTGATGGTAGAGGAGCAGGTGGTGGTAGTGGTGATGGTAGAGGAGCAGGTGGTGGTAGTGGTGATGGTAGAGGAGCAGGTGGTGGTAGTGGTGATGGTAGAGGAACAGGTGGTGGTAGTGGTGATGGTAGAGGAGCAGGTGGTGGTAGTGGTGATGGTAGAGGAGCAGGTGGTGGTAGTGGTGATGGTAGAGGAGCAGGTGGTGGTAGTGGTGATGGTAGAGGAACAGGTGGTGGTAGTGGTGATGGTAGAGGAGCAGGTGGTGGTAGTGGTGATGGTAGAGGAGCAGGTGGTGGTAGTGGTGATGGTAGAGGAGCAGGTGGTATGGTGAGTAGAGGCGGTGGTGGTAGTGGTGATGGTAGAGGAGCAGGTGGTGGTAGTGGTGATGGTAGAGGAGCAGGTGGTGGTAGTGGTGATGGTAGAGGAGCAGGTGGTGGTAGTGGTGATGGTAGAGGAGCAGGTGGTGGTAGTGGTATGGTAAAGTAGCGGGTGGTGGTAGTGGTGATGGTAGAGGAGCAGGTGGTGGTAGTGGTGATGGTAGAGGAGCAGGTGGTGGTAGTGGTGATGGTAGAGGAGCAGGTGGTGGTAGTGGTGATGGTAGAGGAACAGGTGGTGGTAGTGGTGATGGTAGAGGAACAGGTGGTGGTAGTGGTGATGGTAGAGGAGCAGGTGGTGGTAGTGGTGATGGTAGAGGAGCAGGTGGTGGTAGTGGTGATGGTAGAGGAGCGGGTGGTGGTAGTGGTGATGGTAGAGGAACAGGTGGTGGTAGTGGTGATGGTAGAGGAACAGGTGGTGGTAGTGGTGATGGTAGAGGAGCAGGTGGTGGTAGTGGTGATAGTAGAGGAGCAGGTGGTGGTAGTGGTGATGGTAGAGGAGCAGGTGGTGGTAGTGGTGATGGTAGAGGAGCAGGTGGTGGTAGTGGTGATGGTAGAGGAGCAGGTGGTGGTAGTGGTGATGGTAGAGGAGCAGGTGGTGGTAGTGGTGATGGTAGAGGAGCAGGTGGCGGTAGTGGTGATGGTAGAGGAGCAGGTGGTGGTAGTGGTGATGGTAGAGGAACAGGTGGTGGTAGTGGTGATGGTAGAGGAGCAGGTGGTGGTAGTGGTGATGGTAGAGGAGCAGGTGGTGGTAGTGGTGATGGTAGAGGAACAGGTGGTGGTAGTGGTGATGGTAGAGGAGCAGGTGGTGGTAGTGGTGATGGTAGAGGAGCAGGTGGTGGTAGTGGTGATGGTAGAGGAGCAGGTGGTGGTCGTGGTTATGGTAGAGGAGCAGGTGGTGGTAGTGGTGATGGTAGAGGAACAGGTGGTGGTAGTGGTGATGGTAGAGGAGCAGGTGGTGGTAGTGGTGATGGTAGAGGAGCAGGTGGTGGTAGTGGTGATGGTAGAGGAGCAGGTGGTGGTAGTGGTGATGGTAGAGGAGCAGGTGGTGGTAGTGGTGATGGTAGAGGAGCAGGTGGTGGTAGTGGTGATGGTAGAGGAGCAGGTGGTGGTAGTGGTGATGGTAGAGGAACAGGTGGTGGTAGTGGTGATGGTAGAGGAGCAGGTGGTGGTAGTGGTGATGGTAGAGGAGCAGGTGGTGGTAGTGGTGATGGTAGAGGAACAGGTGGTGGTAGTGGTGATGGTAGAGGACAGGTGGTGGTAGTGGTGATGGTAGAGGAACAGGTGGTGGTAGTGGTGATGGTAGAGGAGCAGGTGGTGGTAGTGGTGATGGTAGAGGAGCAGGTGGTAGTAGTGGTGATGGTAGAGGAGCGGGTGGTGGTAGTGGTGATGGTAGAGGAGCAGGTGGTGGTAGTGGTGATGGTAGAGGAGCAGGTGGTGGTAGTGGTGATGGTAGAGGAGCAGGTGGTGGTAGTGGTGATGGTAGAGGAGCAGGTGGTGGTAGTGGTGATGGTAGAGGAACAGGTGGTGGTAGTGGTGATGGTAGAGGAGCAGGTGGTGGTAGTGGTGATGGTAGAGGAGCAGGTGGTGGTAGTGGTGATGGTAGAGGAGCAGGTGGTGGTAGTGGTGATGGTAGAGGAGCAGGTGGTGGTAGTGGTGATGGTAGAGGAGCAGGTGGTGGTAGTGGTGATGGTAGAGGAGCAGGTGGTGGTAGTGGTATTGGTAAAGTAGCGGGTGGTGGTAGTGGTGATGGTAGAGGAGCAGGTGGTGGTAGTGGTGATGGTAGAGGAGCAGGTGGTGGTAGTGGTGATGGTAGAGGAGCAGGTGGTGGTAGTGGTGATGGTAGAGGAACAGGTGGTGGTAGTGGTGATGGTAGGGGAACAGGTGGTGGTAGTGACGATGGTAGAGGAGCAGGTGGTGGTAGTGGTGATGGTAGAGGAGCAGGTGGTGGTAGTGGTGATGGTAGAGGAGCAGGTGGTGGTAGTGGTGATAGTAGAGGAACAGGTGGTGGTAGTGGTGATGGTAGAGGAACAGGTGGTGGTAGTGGTGATGGTAGAGGAGCAGGTGGTGGTAGTGGTGATAGTAGAGGAGCAGGTGGTGGTAGTGGTGATGGTAGAGGAGCAGGTGGTGGTAGTGGTGATGGTAGAGGAGCAGGTGGTGGTAGTGGTGATGGTAGAGGAGCAGGTGGTGGTAGTGGTGATGGTAGAGGAGCAGGTGGTGGTAGTGGTGATGGTAGAGGAGCAGGTGGTGGTAGTGGTGATGGTAGAGGAGCAGGTGGTGGTAGTGGTGATGGTAGAGGAACAGGTGGTGGTAGTGGTGATGGTAGAGGAGCAGGTGGTGGTAGTGGTGATGGTAGAGGAGCAGGTGGTGGTAGTGGTATGGCAGAGGAACAGGTGGTGGTAGTGGTGATGGTAGAGGAGCAGGTGGTGGTAGTGGTGATGGTAGAGGAGCAGGTGGTGGTAGTGGTGATGGTAGAGGAGCAGGTGGTGGTAGTGGTAATGGTAGAGGAGCAGGTGGTGGTAGTGGTGATGGTAGAGGAACAGGTGGTGGTAGTGGTGATGGTAGAGGAGCAGGTGGTGGTAGTGGTGATGGTAGAGGAGCAGGTGGTGGTAGTGGTGATGGTAGAGGAGCAGGTGGTGGTAGTGGTGATGGTAGAGGAGCAGGTGGTGGTAGTGGTGATGGTAGAGGAGCAGGTGGTGGTAGTGGTGATGGTAGAGGAGCAGGTGGTGGTAGTGGTGATGGTAGAGGAACAGGTGGTGGTAGTGGTGATGGTAGAGGAGCAGGTGGTGGTAGTGGTATTGGTAGAGTAGCGGGTGGTGGTAGTGGTGATGGTAGAGGAACAGGTGGTGGTAGTGGTGATGGTAGAGGAACAGGTGGTGGTAGTGGTGATGGTAGAGGAACAGGTGGTGGTAGTGGTGATGGTAGAGGAGCAGGTGGTGGTAGTGGTGATGGTAGAGGAGCAGGTGGTAGTAGTGGTGATGGTAGAGGAGCGGGTGGTGGTAGTGGTGATGGTAGAGGAGCAGGTGGTGGTAGTGGTGATGGTAGAGGAGCAGGTGGTGGTAGTGGTGATGGTAGAGGAGCAGGTGGTGGTAGTGGTGATGGTAGAGGAGCGGGTGGTGGTAGTGGTGATGGTAGAGGAACAGGTGGTGGTAGTGGTGATGGTAGAGGAGCAGGTGGTGGTCGTGGTAATGGTAGAGGAGCAGGTGGTGGTAGTGGTGATGGTAGAGGAACAGGTGGTGGTAGTGGTGATGGTAGAGGAGCAGGTGGTGGTAGTGGTGATGGTAGAGGAGCAGGTGGTGGTAGTGGTGATGGTAGAGGAGCAGGTGGTGGTAGTGGTGATGGTAGAGAAGTAGGTGGTGGTAGTGGTGATGGTAGAGGAGCAGGTGGTGGTAGTGGTGATGGTAGAGGAGCAGGTGGTGGTAGTGGTGATGGTAGAGGAGCAGGTGGTGGTAGTGGTGATGGTAGAGGAGCAGGTGGTGGTAGTGGTATTGGTAAAGTAGCGGGTGGTGGTAGTGGTGATGGTAGAGGAACAGGTGGTGGTAGTGGTGATGGTAGAGGAACAGGTGGTGGTAGTGGTGATGGTAGAGGAACAGGTGGTGGTAGTGGTGATGGTAGAGGAGCAGGTGGTGGTAGTGGTGATGGTAGAGGAGCAGGTGGTGGTAGTGGTGATGGTAGAGGAGCAGGTGGTGGTAGTGGTGATGGTAGAGGAGCAGGTGGTAGTAGTGGTGATGGTAGAGGAGCAGGTGGTGGTAGTGGTGATGGTAGAGGAGCAGGTGGTGGTAGTGGTGATGGTAGAGGAGCAGGTGGTGGTAGTGGTGATGGTAGAGGAGCAGGTGGTGGTAGTGGTATTGGTAGAGTAGCGGGTGGTGGTAGTGGTGATGGTAGAGGAACAGGTGGTGGTAGTGGTGATGGTAGAGGAGCAGGTGGTGGTAGTGGTGATGGTAGAGGAGCAGGTGGTGGTAGTGGTGATGGTAGAGGAACAGGTGGTGGTAGTGGTGATGGTAGAGGAACAGGTGGTGGTAGTGGTGATGGTAGAGGAACAGGTGGTGGTAGTGGTGATGGTAGAGGAGCAGGTGGTGGTAGTGGTGATGGTAGAGGAGCAGGTGGTGGTAGTGGTGATGGTAGAGGAGCAGGTGGCGGTAGTGGTGATGGTAGAGGAGCAGGTGGTAGTAGTGGTGATGGTAGAGGAGCGGGTGGTGGTAGTGGTGATGGTAGAGGAGCAGGTGGTGGTAGTGGTGATGGTAGAGGAGCAGGTGGTGGTAGTGGTGATGGTAGAGGAGCAGGTGGTGGTAGTGGTGATGGTAGAGTAGCGGGTGGTGGTAGTGGTGATGGTAGAGGAACAGGTGGTGGTAGTGGTGATGGTAGAGGAGCAGGTGGTGGTAGTGGTGATGGTAGAGGAGCAGGTGGTGGTAGTGGTGATGGTAGAGGAACAGGTGGTGGTAGTGGTGATGGTAGAGGAGCAGGTGGTGGTAGTGGTGATGGTAGAGGAGCAGGTGGTGGTAGTGGTGATGGTAGAGGAACAGGTGGTGGTAGTGGTGATGGTAGAGGAGCAGGTGGTGGTAGTGGTGATAGTAGAGGAGCAGGTGGTGGTAGTGGTGATGGTAGAGGAACAAGTGGTGGTAGTGGTGATAGTAGAGGAGCAGGTGGTGGTAGTGGTGATGGTAGAGGAGCAGGTGGTGGTAGTGGTGATGGTAGAGGAGCAGGTGGTGGTAGTGGTGATGGTAGAGGAGCAGGTGGTGGTAGTGGTGATGGTAGAGGAGCAGGTGGTGGTAGTGGTGATAGTAGAGGAGCAGGTGGTGGTAGTGGTGATGGTAGAGGAGCAGGTGGCGGTAGTGCTGATGGTAGAGGAACAGGTGGTGGTAGTGGTGATGGTAGAGGAACAGGTGGTGGTAGTGGTGATGGTAGAGGAGCAGGTGGTGGTAGTGGTGATGGTAGAGGAGTAGGTGGTGGTAGTGGTGATGGTAGAGGAACAGGTGGTGGTAGTGGTGATAGTAGAGGAGTAGGTGGTGGGAGTGGTGATGGTAGAGGAGCAGGTGGTGGTAGTGGTGATAGTAGAGGAACAGGTGGTGGTAGTGGTGATGGTAGAGGAGCAGGTGGTGGTAGTGGTGATAGTAGAGGAGCAGGTGGTGGTAGTGGTGATGGTAGAGGAACAAGTGGTGGTAGTGGTGATAGTAGAGGAGAAGGTGGTGGTAGTGGTGATGGTAGAGGAGCAGGTGGTGGTAGTGGTGATGGTAGAGGAGCAGGTGGTGGTAGTGGTGATGGTAGAGGAGCAGGTGGTGGTAGTGGTGATGGTAGGGGAGCAGGTGGTGGTAGTGGTGATAGTAGAGGAGCAGTTGGTGGTAGTGGTGATGGTAGAGGAGCAGGTGGCGGTAGTGCTGATGGTAGAGGAACAGGTGGTGGTAGTGGTGATGGTAGAGGAGCAGGTAGTGGTAGTGGTGATGGTAGAGGAGCAGGTGGTGGTAGTGGTGATGGTAGAGGAACAGGTGGTGGTAGTGGTGATGGTAGAGGAACAGGTGGTGGTAGTGGTGATGGTAGAGTAGCGGGTGGTGGTAGTGGTGATGGTAGAGGAACAGGTGGTGGTAGTGGTGATAGTAGAGGAGCAGGTGGTGGTAGTGGTGATGGTAGAGGAGCAGTTGGTGGTAGTGGTGATGGTAGAGGAGCAGGTGGCGGTAGTGGTGATGGTAGGGGAAGAGGTGGTGGTAGTGGTGATGGTCAGAGGAGCAGGTGGCGGTAGTGGTGATGGTAGAGGAACAGGTGGTGGTAGTGGTGATGGTAGAGGAGCAGGTGGTGGTAGTGGTGATGGTAGAGGAGCAGGTGGTGGTAGTGGTGATGGTAGAGGAACAGGTGGTGGTAGTGGTGATGGTAGAGGAACAGATGGTGGTAATGGTGATGGTAGAGGAACAGGTGGTGGTAGTGGTGATGGTAGAGTAGCGGGTGGTGGTAGTGGTGATGGTAGAGGAACAGGTGGTGGTAGTGGTGATAGTAGAGGAGCAGGTGGTGGTAGTGGTGATGGTAGAGGAACAGGTGGTGGTAGTGGTGATGGTAGAGGAACAGGTGGTGGTAATGGTGATGGTAGAGGAACAGGTGGTGGTAGTGGTGATGGTAGAGTAGCGGGTGGTGGTAGTGGTGATGGTAGAGGAACAGGTGGTGGTAGTGGTGATAGTAGAGGAGCAGGTGGTGGTAGTGGTGATGGTAGAGGAGCAGTTGGTGATAGTGGTGATGGTAGAGGAGCAGGTGGCGGTAGTGGTGATGGTAGAGGAGCAGGTGGTGGTAGTGGTGATGGTAGAGGAGCAGGTGGTGGTAGTGGTGATGGTAGAGGAGCAGGTGGTGGTAGTGGTTGATGGTAGAGGAGCAGGTGGTGGTAGTGGTGATGGTAGAGTAGCGGGTGGTGGTAGTGGTGATGGTAGAGGAACAGGTGGTGGTAGTGGTGATGGTAGAGGAGCGGGTGGTGCTAGTGGTGATGGTAGAGGAGCGGGTGGTGGTAGTGGTGATGGTAGAGGAGCAGGTGGCGGTAGTGGTGATGGTAGAGGAACAGGTGGTGGTAGTGGTGATAGTAGAGGAGCAGGTGGGGGTAGTGGTGATGGTAGAGGAGCAGGTGGTGGTAGTGGTGATGGTGGAGGAGCAGGTGGCGGTAGTGGTGATGGTAGAGGAGCAGGTGGTGGTAGTGGTGATGTTAAAGGAGCAGGTGGTGGTAGTGGTGATGGTAGAGGAGCAGGTGGTGGTAGTGGTGATGGTAGAGGAGCAGGTGGTGGTAGTGGTGATGGTAGAGGAGCAGGTGGTGGTAGTGGTGATGGTAGAGGAGCAGGTGGTGGTAGTGGTGATGGTAGAGGAGCAGGTGGTGGTACTGGTGATGGTAGAGGAGCAGGTGGCGGTAGTGGTGATGGTAGAGGAGCAGGTGGTGGTAGTGGTGATGGTAGAGGAGCAGGTGGTGGTAGTGGTGATGGTTGAGGAGCAGGTGATGGTAGTGGTGATGGTAGAGGAGCAGGTGGTAGTAGTGGTGATGGTAGAGGTGCAGGTGGTGGTAGTGGTGATGGTAGGGGAGCAGGTAGTGGTAGTGGTGATAGTAGAGGAGCAGGTGGTGTTAGTGGTGATGGTAGGGGAACAGGTGGTGGTAGTGGTGTTGTTAGAGGAGCTGGTGGTGGTAGTGGTGATGGTAGAGGAGCAGGTGGTGGTAGTGGTGATGGTAGAGGAGCAGGTGGCGGTAGTGGTGATGGTAGAGGAGCAGGTGGTGGTAGTGGTGATGGTAGAGGAGCAGGTGGTGGTAGTGGTGATGGTAGAGGAGCAGGTGGTGGTAGTGGTGATGGTAGAGGAACAGGTGGTGGTAGTGGTGATGGTAGAGGAGCAGGTGGTGGTAGTGGTGATTGTAGAGGAACAGGTGGTGGTAGTGGTGATGGTAGAGGAACAGGTGGTGTTAGTGATGATGGTAGAGGAGCAGGTGGTGGTAGTGGTGATGGTAGAGGAGCAGGTGGTGGTAGTGATGATGGTAGAGGAGCAGGTGGTGGTAGTGGTGATGGTAGAGGAGCAGGTGGTGTTAGTGGTGATGGTAGAGGAGCAGGTGGTGGTAGTGGTGATGGTAGAGGAGCAGGTGGTGGTAGTGGTGATGGTAGAGGAGCAGGTGGTGGTAGTGGTTTTGGTAGAGGAGCTGGTGGTGGTAGTGGTGATGGTAGAGGAGCAGGTGGTGGTAGTGGTGATGGTAGAGGAGCAGGTGGTGGTAGTGGTGATGGTAGAGGAGCAGGTGATGGTAGTGGTGATGGTAGAGGAGCAGGTGGTAGTAGTGGTGATGGTAGAGGAGCAGGTGGTGGTAGTGGTGATGGTAGGGGAGCAGGTGGTGGTAGTGGTGATGGTAGAGGAGCAGGTGGTGGTAGTGGTGATGGTAGAGGAGCAGGTGGTGATAGTGGTGATGGTAGAGGAGCAGGTGGTGGTAGTGGTGATGGTAGAGGAGCAGGTGGTGGTAGTGGTGATGGTAGAGGAGCAGGTGGCGGTAGTGGTGATGGTAGAGGAGCAGGTGGTGGTAGTGGTGATGGTAGAGGAGCAGGTGGTGGTAGTGGTGATGGTAGAGGAGCAGGTGGTGGTAGTGGTGATGGTAGAGGAGCAGGTGGTGGTAGTGGTGATGGTAGAGGAGCAGGAGTTGGTAGTGGTGATGGTAGAGGAACAGGTGGTGTTAGTGGTGATGGTAGAGGAACAGGTGGTGGTAGTGGTGATGGTAGAGGAGCAGGTGGTGGTAGTGGTGATGGTAGAGGAGCAGGTGGTGGTAGTGGTGAAAATAGAGGAGTAGGTGGTGGTAGTGGTGATAGTAGAGGAGCAGGTGGTGGTAGTGGTGATAGTAGAGGAGCAGGTGGTGGTAGTGGCGATAGTAGTGGAGCAGGTGGTGGTAGTGGTGATGGTAGGGGAGCAGGTGGTGGTAGTGGTGATGGTGGAGGAGCAGGTGGTGGTAGTGGTGAAAATAGAGGAGTAGGTGGTGGTAGTGGTGATGGTGGAGGAGCAGGTGGCGGTAGTGGTGATGGTAGAGGAACAGGTGGTGGTAGTGGTGATGGTAGAGGAGCAGGTGGTGGTAGTGGTGATGGTAGAGGAGCAGGTGGTGGTAGTGGTGATGGTAGAGGAGCAGGTGGTGGTAGTGGTGATGGTAGAGGAGCAGGTGGTGGTAGTGGTGATGGTGGAGGAGCAGGTGGTGGTAGTGGTGATGGTTGAGGAGCAGGTGGTGGTAGTGGTGATGGTAGAGGAACAGGTGGTGGTAGTGGTGATGGTAGAGGAGCAGGTGGCGGTAGTGGTGAAGGTAGAGGAACAGGTGGTGGTAGTGGTGATGGTAGAGGAGCAGGTGGTGGTAGTGGTGATGGTAGAGGAACAGGTGGTGGTAGTGGTGATGGTAGAGGAACAGGTGGCGGTAGTGGTGATGGTCGAGTAGCGGGTGGTGGTAGTGGTGATGGTAGAGGAACAGGTGGTGGTAGTGGTGATGGTAGAGGAACAGGTGGTGGTAGTGGTGATGGTAGAGGAACAGGTGGTGGTAGTGGTGATGGTAGAGGAACAGGTGGTGGTAGTGGTGATGGTAGAGGAGCAGGTGGTGGTAGTGGTGATGGTGGAGGAGCAGGTGGTGGTAGTGGTGATGGTAGTGCTGATGGTAGAGGAGCAGGTGGTGGTAGTGGTGATGGTAGAGTAGCGGGTGGTGGTAGTGGTGATGGTAGAGGAACAGGTGGCGGTAGTGGTGATGGTAGAGGAGCGGGTGGCGGTAGTGGTGATAGTAGAGGAGCAGGTGGTGGTAGTGGTGATGGTAGAGGAACAGGTGGTGGTAGTGGTGATGGTGGAGGAGCAGGTGGTGGTAGTGGTGATGGTAGAGGAACAGGTGGTGGTAGTGGTGATGGTAGAGGAGCAGGTGGTGGTAGTGGTGATGGTGGAGGAGCAGGTGGTGGTAGTGGTGATGGTAGAGGAGCAGGTGATGGTAGTGGTGATGGTAGAGGAGCAGGTGGTGGTAGTGGTGATGGTAGAGGAGCAGGTGGCGGTAGTGGTGATGGTAGAGGAGCAGTTGGTGGTAGTGGTGATGGTAGAGGAGCAGGTGGTGGTAGTGGTGATGGTAGAGGAGCAGGTGGTGGTAGTGGTGATGGTAGAGGAGCAGGTGGCGGTAGTGGTGATGGTAGAGGAGCAGGTGGCGGTAGTGGTGATGGTAGAGGAGCAGGTGGTGGTAGTGGTGATGGTAGAGGAGCAGGTGGCGGTAGTGGTGATTATACAGGTGAAGGAGGAGGAAATAATTATTATAATAAAAAGGTGAGGAGTGAAAAGTAGATAAAAGTTAATACGTAGAAAAAATAGAAAGAAAGATGTAAATAAATTAACAGAGATAAAACAAAATAAGGAAATTCTTTTATTTTTTTTTGTTTTTGTTTGTTAATAGAAAAGGGGAAGAAATAAATGGTCCAAATATAGAAAAGAATGAATGAGGAGGTAGGAAAGGAGGGAGAAACCACACCCTGCCCAGTTGATGGTTCTTGTTATCTTCGTCGGCGCCTGACGGATGTGTGTTTGTAATAATTATTATTATTTATTAATGATAATAATAATAATAACGGTTTATTGAAAGAGCGTGGCAGGCAGAAGGCTGAAAATATACAGTTACATAATTGGGGAATGGGTCTCTTGATTGACAAATAATATACAAGTAACATAAGTGATACAAATATGATATATAATAACTAGGTGGGGAGAAGGTTATACTAGAGGGCATTTCAACATAGTGACAGTGCAAAAAGTAAGATTGACTGGGAGTGAATACACTGGTATATTACAAGTTATTGATAATTTTTACAATGGTTGGGATTGGACTGTTCTTATAGCGATTAGTTCGTGCTGGTATGGGCTGGATGCGGTTGTAGTGTCGAACAGCAATTCTCGGGCGAGGGATCTCCGGTGTTAGTAGGAGCCGGTGTCGAGAATGGTGCAGAAACTTCGCACCAAAAATTTGCAGGTGTGTGTGTGTGTGTGTGTGTGTGTGTGTATATTAACTTGTGTATGTATGTATATGCATCGTATTCCAACGTAGGGTAGTGTATATGTGAAGGTGTTAGCTGTAGAGTATAGGTTGTAACGGTGAATTCACAACACACCATTACACTCACCTGGATGTGTAGCGGGATGATGGGGGGGGGGGGTGGCGGGTGTTGAGGGGGGTGGCGGGTCCTGAGGGGGGTGGAGGGAGGCTGAGAGGGGTGGGGACTATGATCAGCGCCTCAAAAGTAACTCAGAAAAAAAAAGCCTGTCATTAGACGTAGGTAAATCAGTGTCTTGTTTATGAAGAAATTAATGAGAAGTCTTAAGTTTTGTACAAGATAATTATGTATTCATAAATTAGTAAATGATAAAGAAAATAACGTTAAAGTAGATAAATATTCATATAACTTGATAAAGGAAGTGTAAATATAATGAAATAAAAAAAATACGAAGGTAAATGTTTAAGGGAAAAAATATCTCGTAGCGTCATGGGAAAAAAATGAAGGGAAGTAATTAGAGCTACTGTGAGGGTAGGTTTGGTTAGGTTAAGTTAGGTTAGGTTAGCTTAA
Source organism: Homarus gammarus (assembly GCA_958450375.1). Lineage (NCBI taxonomy): Eukaryota > Metazoa > Arthropoda > Malacostraca > Decapoda > Nephropidae > Homarus > Homarus gammarus. The sequence goes on along the minus strand of CAUDMG010001246.1, from coordinate 1,265,667 downwards.
ATTAGGATGTTTAATCATTACGTGAAAAAATAGGGCTAACCATTACCCCTGAATACGATCCGCAAATCGATTAACATCCAGGTCCCCAATTACTGCTGGGCAGACAGAGGCAAATGGTGTAAAGAAACTTGCCCATAGTTTCACCCTGCCCGGGGATCCAACCCGGGTTCACTCGCTTGCTAGGCGAGTATGCTGACCATTACACCACAGGAATATACACACGGACACAGGTATACACACGGACACAGGTATACACACGGACACAGGTATACACATACAGACACTACTACTATATTGGTAAGGCTATCTCCTGACGACCCATAATTAGCAGGCACAGCGGGAGGAGGCGGGGGGGAGCAGCGGAAGGAGGAGGAGCAGCGGGAGGAGGAGGCGCAGCGGGAGGAGGGGGGGAGCAGCGGAAGGAGGAGGAGCAGCGGGAGGAGGAGGCGCAGCGGGAGGAGGTTAGCGGTGGTCACGTGAAATAGACAAATGGATTACACCAATGGAGTTAATCTAATGACCGCCTCTCTCTCTCTCTCTCTCTCTTTCTCTCTCTCTCTTTCTCTCTCTCTCTTTCTCTCTCTCTCTCTCTCTCTCTCTCTCTCTCTCTCCTTCCTCATTAGTTTCCTCCTCGTTCTTTTCCTCACCCTCATCCTTCTCTCCTTCTCTTCTCCCTCGTTCTTTTCCTCACCCTCATCCTTCTCTCCTTCTCTTCTCCCTCGTTCTTTTCCTCCTCTTCCTCCTCCTCTTCCTCATCCTTCTTCTGTGGCAAGATTATTACGATACCTACAATATATGGAGTGGGATATATGGAGTGCGGTATATGGAGTGTGGTATATGGAGTGTGGTATATGGAGTGGGATATATGGAGTGTGGTATATGGAGTGGGATATATGGAGTGTGGTATATGGAGTGGGATATATGGAGTGTGGTATATGGAGTGGGATATATGGAGTGTGGTATATGGAGTGGGATATATGGGGTGTGGTATATGGAGTGGGATATATGGAGTGTGGTATATGGAGTGTGGTATATGGAGTGGGATATATGAAAGCAATTTATATCACGAGAATGAGATATTTTGTGAACCTAACCTAACCTAACCTAACCTAACCTAACCTATACCTAACCTAACCTAACCTATACCTAACCTTACCTAACCTAACCTTACCTAACCTAACCAAGTTTCTCAACCTCGTAAGTATTGGTTAACTTCAAATATTTTTAGAAATTTTTGTGTATATATTTTGGGGAGGGAGAATTATATGTTAAAATTTTCGTGTATTCAAACAGTTTTGTGTAAGTATTTCGGAAAGTTGTATATAATTCTAAAGGTATTATACACAAAATCCCATAAACCCATAGGTATTTATACATAAGCCCATATGTATTACACAAGCCCATATGTATTACACAAACCCATACACAATCCCATAAGATTTTAGATCCAAACCCACAAATTTTCCTCTCAAAACCTTCAGATGTTTTCCTCAAGACCTCGTGTTTTATTTTTGTGTTGAGTCGTAAGTAAAAAAAAATTCTGGTTCTTCCACTAAGAGTATTACCTCATTAATCATTACCTGTCACCTGTAATGGAGAGGTAAATTGAATAACAAATATTAGTGTTGTGTTTTTACGCGGTTGTAACTCTTTATCTTTATTGTTTAGAACCGTCATAAAAGTCACATCAAGTCCCTCAACTCACAACACTTGGAGGGGGAGGGGGGAGGAGGAGGGGGGGGGGGAGGAGGAGGGGGGAGGAGAAGGTAGTTGGTGGTGGTTACCTGAGTTAGCTAGATAGGTTACGTTAATGAAGTTAAAACGATGATTAGTTTTCTCTTTCCTCCTCCTCCTGCTCGTCCTCCTTTCTTCCTTCCCCTTTCTTTCTTCTCCTACTTCATCTTCCTTCTTCCCCCCTTCCTCCTCTTCTTTCCTTCCTCCTCCTCCCTACTCTTCCTGCGTTTCTCATCTGTGTTCGAACTATCTCTCCCTCGTAGACGTTCAAAATCATACAATTCCGAACTCACTAAAATGTTTACGAACGTACGAGCGTCAAGGAGAGTCCAGGAAGACGATTCTTTTGAGGATAATGTTCAATGCCACTCGTTTGCAAAATGTCCCGACAGATGGCAGCTCCGCCTGGCGTGTTATATGAGCAGTAAAGTAACCTTGACACTTTATTACTTGTCTTTGTCCTGTAATTGCACTGTATAAGTTTTACGTGAAGACGAGTCTCTCCTTGTGTGCAGTAAACAGCCCAAGTATTTTAGTCTCTGTCGTGTGGTATAGAAAGTTAGTGTTGTTTTTCTATTATTCTTTGATTATCCACAGCGGGAGTGTTAGAATTTACTTATTTGTTTATTTCTAAGTAAGTAAATCATTCGGGGATAGGTCAATCAAGGGGAATGGTGAATTACTCCAATACCAGTTTATGTCACCTGATAATTAAACACCAAATCGCTACTCCTGGGGTGGGGGGGGGGGGGTTACGTTTGGTTAGGTTCAGGTGTGGAACAATAACAACAGCAATGTACTGGATTAAAAAGATGTTATATTCAAACTACAGTTGGTAGTAGATGATAATTGGTGCTATTTACATTTTTTTCACAAGTAATTAATTCAATAACGTCACAGGTATGCGGTACAGGTATGCGGTACAGACAGACACGATTTAATACAACGACAATATATACTAACTGAAGTCCTGCGTTAGTCAATTACAATTACTTTAAAAAGATAATTAATTACAATAAATTACAAGTAAGCCCATATCTGGTTAGGTTAGTTTAGTATTTGTTTGGCTAATCTTAAGCTGATATAAACGGAAGGGGGGTTAATCTTCAGGTCAAGAGATCAGAAAGGTGAAGTATTGTGAATTATTAGAAATGTGATGTACACTACACTACACTACACTACACTACACAGAGATCTTTCTATGTCGCTTTACATACAGTAGAGGCCTGTCAATTTCATACGAATTTCTTATAAAAATAGTTTTAAAAATTCTAATAGTACTGTATATTATTTTTCTTATATTACGGTCAAGAGTTTGTTATTGTTGGTGTCTCAGGTAATAGAGGTTCTTAATTATGACTTAACTAATTGTAAAAAAAAATATATTTGACTCTTCTTTAACTAATTCTAAAAAAATATTTGACTTTTCTTCTGTTTTGAAATTTGTTGTTTTGTCTCTTATGTTGACGATGAATTTATGTAAAATTTGTTAAGGTTTTAATTTGTTTTGATTTATTGATATTGTATGTGAAAAGATAAACACACACACACACACACACACACACACACACACAAAAAAAAAAAAAAAAACACACAAAACCAAGAACTAATTTGTATTTTCAACATATTCAAGAATTTCCTTTCTCCAAAACTTACTTGTTTTTTTTTTTGTTTTTACTTAAATGTCGTTAACTCGTCACACTCACCGTTTTAAGTGCATCGCATTGAATACTATTAAGGTATCCAAATTTATATACTTTTTGGTGTGTATTTTCGTTCTGTATAAACTTTTTTGAGACGGGACACCAAATTTATATAACTTTTGATGTTTAGTTTCGTTCAATATAAACTTTCATTTTTAAACGAGACTCCAAATTTATAAAAAAATTTCGGTTATAATTTTTTGTTTAGTGTAAATTTTTCATAAGGTTGAGCATTTTTTTATTATGTCCTTTTAATGTGTACTTTTGTTACTTTTGTTTCATATAAAGTTTTTCAGGGGGTTTGTTTTTGTTCAGTGTGATTTTTAAAATTTACTTTCATCAGTATAATTTTTGAGGTCTAGAGTATATTTTTATTCGTTATATTTTTTAAAGGTATACTTCTGTTCAGTATAATATTTAAGGTATTCTTTTTCAGTATAATTATAAGGTATATATTTTTGTTCAGTATAATTTTTAAGGTATATACTTTTGTTCAGTATAATTTTCAAGGTATATAATTTTGTTCAGTATAAACTAACGCGGATTTTAACTTAAGCAAAACGTTGACAACCTGGAGGGGAATATAACGAGGTGATTACTGTGTAGTGCTACTTAGCTGAGAAAGAGAGAGACGGACGGACAGACAGACACACACAGACAGACAGACAGAAAGAGACAGACAGACAGACACAGACAGACAAAACAGACAGACAGACAGACAGACGGACATAAACCTGTTGTGGGAAGGAGATGAAGAACACGACGTAATGTTCCTCTGTGTTCTCTTCTCATAATGTTATCACGTTATGTTATCTTCTCGGTAATTTTATTGTATCTTATGTTTCTTTTTCTTTTCTTTTTCCTTTAATTTTTGTCTTCTTGTTGTTCATGTTATTGTTCTTCATCTTGTTCTTTGTTCTTCTTCATCTCTTCATATTCTTTGTTCTTGTTCTTGTTCTTGTTATTTTTTTCTTGTTATTTTTCTGTTTTCTTCTTTTTTAATATGTATTTCATTCCTCCTCCTCCTCCTCCTCCTCCTTCTCCACACCCCCCACACCCCCCACACCCCCCACACCCCCCCCCCACACCACACACACCTAATCTTACATTTCCTCCAATATGAACACATTACATTTCTTCTAATAACACACATTACCATCAGTGCATCATACACCATCAAATATCACCATCATGCACCATCATATATCACCATCATATATCACCATCATACACCACAAAGATCATTATCATACTTACACCAGGTGACACCAGCCTTAAATATATAGTAATTAGACAGGTGTTGGATATATTACTCTGACGTTATCTTCTGCCTTACGGAGAGATGAGAAGTTGATAACAAGTGGTAGATTGTTATCGTTAATTCGTTTTTCGTTATATTTGATTTGTTTGTCTGTAATTTATTTTGGTTTTTTATTTTTGGTTTTTAATTGTTTTATTTTTGTGTGTAATTCTGTTTTATTTTTGTTTGGTTTAATTCTGTTTTAGTTTTTTGTGTGTAATTCTGCTTTAGGTTTTGAGTGTAATTATTTTAGTTTTTTTGTTTTATTATTTTTATTGTTTTTTTTTTTTGTTGTTGAAAATGTGTGTTAGTGTTACTTAGTTGTTTTATGAAGGTTTAAGGGATAGTGTTTTATTTCTTTGGAATTAATGTTCTGTAATGTCAATTTTATTATTATTTTTTTTATGTTTTATTTTTTAGGGGAGAGGGGAGGGAGGGATACAGGATGGTTCACAAATAAGGAAAAATCTATGATTCAAAAATAATTTTAAACTCATTTGAGATTTTTGACATTTCATATATTGAAGAAAAAGGCGTCATTACATATGTAAATTTAAATTCATATTAGAAAATTTAAATGTCAGTTAAATGAAATAATATTTTTAAGTAATGATCAATTTAGAATATTTCAATACGATTTAATAAGTGGTAGGTTAGATTAGGTTAGGTTAGGTTAGGTTAGGTTAGGTTACTTGGATTTGATAACACTGGTGGGCCAATTTACTCAAATAAGTCAGTCATGTAAACAACAAAACACAAGACCATTTACCATGCAATATTTACCATCAATAAAAAAAATATATATATTAATTAATTTTCTTTCGCTATATCACACAGTTAAAGCCACATGTGCTACCTATATACTGCATATACCAGCCTATGCTGTATATACCAGCCTATACTGTATATACCAGCTATCAGCAATATAATATAACCCGGGTATAACCTAAGTATGTAGCTGAGGAAATGAAGGCTGTCCAGTGCAGTGCCGGCAAGGCTTAGTATACCAATGCTGTTGTTCTTACTGTCTCTAAACATGTCTGGCCTACCTGATCCACTTTCATTATGTATGTATGTATGTATGTATGTATGAATGTATGTGGGTGGAAGAGTTAATTTCACCATTAGTATAATTCTAATTACCGTTATTATCACTAGCATTATTATCATCATTATCGCAGTAATCGCCACTATCATCACCATTGTCACATTAATCACCATCATCATCACCATCAATATCACCATTATCACAGTAATCACCATCATCATCACCATCAATATCACCATTATCACAGTCATCAACATGATCATCACCATCAATATCACCATTGTCACAGTAATCACCATCATCATCACCATTATCACAGTCATCAACATGATCATCACCATCATCATCACCATTGTCACAGTAATCACCATCATCATCACCATTATCACAGTCATCACCATCATCATCACCATCATCATCACCATTATCACAGTCATCACCATCATCATCACCATCATCATCACCATTATCACAGTCATCACCATCATCATCACCATCATCATCACCATTATCACAGTCATCACCATCATCATCACCATCATCATCACCATTATCACAGTCATCACCATCATCATCATCACCAGCCTCGGCTTTTATCTCCCACCGACCAGCAGACACACCTCTCCACGCCACACAACAGCAATGACTTTAACACACACCTCTCCCTCTCTCTCCCTCCCTTCCTCCCTCCCCTCCTTCTCTCTCTCCCTCCCTCCCTCCCTCCCCTCCTTCTCTCCCTCCCTCCCTCCCTTCCTTCTTTATTTCTTGCTTTGCTAATTATCTCTTTCTCCATCTCACCTTCGTTCACTTCTTCTCTCTCTCTCTCTCTCTCTCTCTCTCTCTCTCTCTCTCTCTCTCTCTCTCTCCTCCTCACTGCCTCTTTACCTCAATTGTTCCCTCAGTACTTTCCTTCTCTCCTTCTTATTCCTAATTATCCCATTTCTCTCCTCTTTCTCCTTCTCTCCTTCACTTCCTCACTCCTACTCATTCCTCTACCCCTTCCCCTCCACCCTCCCCCACTCCCTCATTCCTTCCCTCTCACACAATTCCATCGTCTCACTCACTGTACCTCCTTCCCTCCCTCCGTAGATCCCCCCTCCCCCCACTCAAGCCTTCCATGACTCTCCCCGACCCCCCATAGGCTTGGTCCCGGAACTGACCCCCCACCCCCCCCCCCTCACCCCCCCTACCGCCGGGTATCGTGCCGTGTGACGCGGACATAACTCACAACCAGTTTGTGACCTGTACAGCAGCGGGTGAGTTATGGCGGGGTCGTCTTCAACACGCTCCCCATTACCTGAAGGTGGGCAGACACACCTGAGAGAGATGGGGGTGGGGGGCGTGGGACCAGCAAGTAGCTCACACGAGAACCAGGTCACTACTAGGGGTCACCTGGATCACCTGTGGGCGAGGAGGAAGGGATGTCATCTCTCTCTCTCTCTCTCTCTCTCTGACTGGTGGTGGTGGTGGATGGGAGGGGAGGATAGGAGGCGGAGTGAAGAGGAGGGAAGGGAAAGGTAGGAGGAGGAGGAGGAGGAGGTAAGAGGTGGATAGGAGAGGAGGGGAGAGGTCGGCTGGAGGGGGTCGTGCGTACCTGCATTGCAATAATGTTGTCACGATTATTATTTACCGCCGGGTGTTACTTGGGGAATATTGAAGGCCAGGGTTGGGGTGTGGGGAGTAGACCAGGGTTGGGGAGTGGGGAGTAGACCAGGGTTGGGGAGTGGGGAGTAGACCAGGGTTGGGGTGTGGGGAGTAGACCAGGGTTGGGGAGTGGGGAGTAGACCAGGGCTGGGGAGTAGGGAGAGAAGGCTAGGGTTGGGGAGTGGGTAAGGGAGGCCGGGTTGGGGAGTAGGGAGGGGAATGTAGGGGAGTGGGGAGGGCAGGCCACGGTAGGGGAGTAGGGAGAGAAGGCTAGGGTTGGGGAGTGGGTAAGGGAGGCCGGGTTGAGGAGTAGGGAGGGGAATGTAGGGGAGTGGGGAGGGCAGACCAGGCCAGGGTAGGGGAGTAGGGAGAGAAGGCTAGGGTTGGGAAGTAGGGAGGGGAATGTCGGGGTTTGGGGAGTAGGCAGGGAACATGGGTCGGGGTTTGTTGAGTGGGGAGGAAAGGCAAGGGTCTGACGATATGAAGGGGAGGGTTTATCAACAGTCTTTATTTATATATTTTTACTTACTTTATCTCTTAACAACTGATTTATGAAACTGTCAGCCACTCAGATAACTTCCTCAGCATCCGGTATCCTCCCCCCCCCCCTCTTCCTCCCTCCATCTTCAGTCTTCTCTCATCTTCCTTCGTCTTGTTTCCACCCTACAGCCTCTTCTGTCTCCTCCATCATCTCTTCTTCTTCTTCTCTTCTTCGCCTCATACCTCCTCACCACCACCTTTCAGATATCTCTCATTTATTCGATTCTTTCTTATTCATTATTTCTTGTGCAATTTACGCGCTTCTCTCATCTTACCTGTGTTTTCCATTACCTGTTCGCCCCCCCTACCCCCCTACCCTCCCCTCCCTTCCCTTCCCCCAGTATGCAAGTAATGACCCCTCCCTTTATGTGATCCCTCCCTCCCTCCCTCCCTCCATCCATCCCTCTTTGGTGTGTGTGTGTGTGTGTGTGTGTGTGTATGTGTGTGTGTGTGTATGTGTGTGTGTGTGCACCCCACGACTGAGCCCTGACCAGTGATCATCAGCGGACATAATCTCCCTCTTCCAGCGCCTTATTCGTCTATCCCACCAGAATCTTCCCGGCCTCCGATAGTCCAGGGGTCGTGCAGGTGTGTGTGTGTGTGTGTGTGTGTGTGTGTGACTCTTCCCCATCACCTCCAGCCCCATGCACCACCATCAACTCCCATCAATCCAACTCTCCACTTCCCTACCCCATGATCTTCCTCCACTACCCCATGACGCTACCACCCACTACCCCAACATTCACCACCTACCCACGACCTACCAACCCACACCCACGATCCCCCACTGACACGACTGCAGCACCCAACCCTCTCTCAACGACGTCTCCTACCCTGCCTACGACTCCTACGACACTGCCCACGACTCCTACGACCCTACCCACGACTCCTACGACCCTACCCACGACTCCTACGACCCTACCCACGACTCCTACGACCCTGCCCACGACTCCTACGACCCTGCCCACGACTCCTACGACCCTACCCACGACTCCTACAACCCTGCCCACGACTCCTACGACCCTGCCCACGACTCCTACGACCCTGCCCACGACTCCTACGACCCTGCCCATGACTCCTAAGACCCTGCCCACGACTCCTACGACCCTGCCCACGACTCCTACGACCCTGTCCACGACTCCTACGACCCTGCCCACGACTCCTACGACCCTGCCCACGACTCCTACGACCCTGCCCACGACTCCTACGACCCTGCCCATGACTCCTACGACCCTGCCCACGACTCCTACGACCCTGCCCACGACTCCTACGACCCTGCCCACGACTCCTACGACCCTGCCCACGACTCCTACGACCCTGCCCATGACTCCTACGACCCTGCCCACGACTCCTACGACCCTGCCCACGACTCCTACGACCCAGCCCTTACACCATCCCTGAGTCACCTCTCTGTCCCACCTCAAGAGTTCACGAAGCGTATGATTGTCTATCCTCACGTCATCCCCATCCTCCCGCCATCCTCCAATGCTCCCGTCACGTCCCCATCCTCCCGCCATCCTCTCAATACTCCCGTCACGTCCCCATCCTCCCCTCATCCTCCCCATCCTCCCGTTTCCTCCCCATCCTTCCGTCTCCTCCCCATCCTCTCGTCACCTCCCCATCCTCCCGTCATCCTCCAATACTCCCGTCACGTCCCTATCCTCCCGTCATCCTCCCCATCCTTCCGTCTCCTCCCCATCCTCCCGTCTCCTCCCCATCCTCCCGTCATCCTCCCATCACCCTCCCGTCACCTCACAAAACCTTATCCCCCCCCTCATATTTCCTCCCCTCTTCCCTCCTTCTCTCAAACGTCACCTCCTCTCCCCCCTTCCCTCACCCCCCCCCCGATCTTACGTACCTCGCCCTCCTCTCCTCACTTGTTGACCCCTCCTTTCTCCTCCTCCTACCCTTTCCTCACACCCATCTCTCCTTCCCTCACATATCACAGCCTCCCCCCTCACTCTCACCTCACCTCGCTGTCACTCCTCCTGCACCTCTTTGCCCCCCCTCTTTCATATCTCTCGACCCCCTTGACCCCTCGTGTTGTCCATCTTTCAGTGCCCCCCCACCCCCCCCTTCATGGCACACTCACACACCTCTCATAGCAACCACACCTCTCCTCACAGCACCCATATCCCTTCTCACAGCACCCACACCCTTTACAGCACCCACACCCCTCCTCACAGCACCCACACCCATCCTCACAGCACCCACACCCCTTCTCACAGCACCCACACCCCTTCTCACAGCACCCACACCCCTCCTCACAGCACCCACACCCCTCCTCACAGCACCCACACCCCTCCTCACAGCACCCACACCCCTCCTCACAGCACCCACACCCCCTCCTCACAGCACCCACACCCCTCCTCACAGTACCCACACCCCTTATCACAGCATCCACACCCCTTATCACAGCATCCACACCCCTTCTCACAGCACCCACACCCCTCCTCATAGCACCCACACCCCTCCTCATAGCACCCACACCCCCTCCTCACAGCACCCACACCCCTCCTCACAGCACCCACACCCCCTCCTCACAGCACCCACACCCCTCCTCACAGCACCCACACCCCCCTCACAGCACCCACACCCCTCCTCACAGCACCCACACCCCTCCTCACAGCACCCACACCCCTCCTCATAGCACCCACACCCCTTCTCACAGCATCCACACCCCTTCTCACAGCACCCACACCCCTCCTCACAGCACCTACACCCCTCCTCACAACACCCACACCCCTCCTCATGGCACCCACACCCCTCCTCATAGCACCCACACCCCTCCTCATAGCACCCACACCCCTCCTCACAGCACCCACACCCCTCCTCACAGCACCCACACCCCTCCTCACAGCACCCACACCCTCTCCTCACAGCACCCACACCCCTCCTCACAGCACCCACACCCCCTTTTCACAGCACCCACACCCCTCCTCACAGCACCCACACCCCTCCTCATAGCACCCACACCCCTTCTAACAGCACCCACACCCCTTCTCACAGCACCCACACCGCTCCTCATAGCACCCACACCCCCTCCTCACAGCACCCACACCCCTCCTCATATCACCCACACTCCCTCCTCACAGCACCCACACCCTCTCACAACACCCACACCCCCTCCTCACAGCACCCACACCCCTCCTCATAACACCCACATCCCCTCCTCACAGCACCCACACCCCCTCACAACACCCACACCCCCTCCTCACAGCACCCACACCCCTCCTCATAGCACCCACACCCCTTCCTCACAGCACCCACACCCCTTCCTCACAGCACCCACACCCCTTCCTCACAGCACCCACACCCCTTCCTCACAGCACCCACACCCCTTCCTCACAGCACCCACACCCCCTCCTCACAGCACCCACACCCCCTCCTCACAGCACCCACACCCCTTCCTCACAGCACCCACACCCCCTCCTCACAGCACCCACACCCCTTCCTCACAGCACCCACACCCCCTCCTCACAGCACCCACACCCCCTCCTCACAGCACCCACACCCCTTCCTCACAGCACCCACACCCCCTCCTCACAGCACCCACACCCCTTCCTCACAGCACCCACACCCCCTCCTCACAGCACCCACACCCCCTCCTCACAGCACCCACACCCCCTCCTCACAGCACCCACACCCCCTCCTCACAGCACCCACACCCCCTCCTCACAGCACCCACACCCCTTCCTCACAGCACCCACACCCCCTCCTCACAGCATCCACACCCCCTCGCACCACCTCACCTCACAACCCTCATCACCTCTCATCTGTCTTATAATTTCTCTACCTCTTAATTCACTCCAGGTCTCGTGTTTTTTTATTTATTTATCAACCTCTCTATTCCTTCTTCCTATCTTCCTCTCCTTATCTTCCAATTCCTTCACCTGCCTCTTCTTCCATTTTGTTTTGTCCTCCTAGTTTTGCATCCTTAGTTCCCCTTCTTCCTACTCCTTTATCCATCTCCTATTCTCCTATTCTTCTGTTGTGTCTATTTCTCCTTTTCCTACTTTCCCTAATTACTTTCCTTTACTCCTTCTTTCTCCTTTCTCCTTTTTTTCTCTTCATCATAATAATTCTTCTTCATTTCTGTGTTATTAGATTTATCATGTTATGTGTTTTCGTTTTCTTTTATTATCCATTTTCCTGTTTCCCCATCTTACCATAAACACATATAATTGTATTTAATGTTAGTAAATAAATTCAACATTGATAGACTGATTTTTTTAATGTTTTTATGGGTAAAAGTAATATATAGAAATTTATATATAAACTTTTTTGTAAATATTATCCACATTTACAGACAAACTTTCATATATTTTTTTGTTTAGGTGTGTGTGTGTGTGTGTGTGTGTGTGTGTGAGAGAACGCTCGACTGATGAAAATATTACATGTTTTTGTCAGTCAGTTTAGGTCGTATTTACAAAGATTATTAATGTAAGTATCTGTCCCTGAAATAAGTGTACTACAGTACTTTATACTTTACTTACAAAGACTAAAGTAAAGTTTTTATTCTATTAATGTGAGTTACATATACCCACACGGCTATATGATTACTTAACAGCAAATGTCAACAATTAATTTGAGATTAGTGACTGTCAAATTTAATTAGTATATTTATGTTGGTAATTATATCATTGTAGGAGTTAGTTAGAGATTAATTACGATCAAATTACATTATTGGATTAATATTAAAAAAATGTGTACAAATTTGGCTTTAATAAATCCAGGTTGATTTATATTTTATTGACAGTAATTATCATATTTATTTATTGTATTTGAAATGTTAATAATTAAGTTAAATTAGCTTCTTTTAGATTTATCGTCATCGAGGTAATTATCTGGAGTTTGTTAATAGTATCACAGTAGTTAGTTAAAGATTAGTGATTATGAAATTACTTTATTATGCTGGAGATTAATTGTTAGGAAATTTAATTATTATTTTGTAGGTATAATTGCTATCAAATGTAATTATTATTTTCTTTTTGTTTGTAATAGAAGATTTTTAGTAGTTTGGTTGGATCACGTGAAGGTAAGACACCCCAGCTTATTTGACCTGATGATTAAACACACACACACACACACACACACACACACACACACACACACACACACACACACACACACACACACACACACACACACACACACACACACACACACACACACACACACACACACACACACACACA
>CAUDMG010001246.1:1235000-1250000 GCA_958450375.1 Homarus gammarus | reverse complement strand
TGCTTGTGCTTACCCCTCTCCCTCTCCTCTCCCTCTCTCTCTCTCTCTCCCTTCGCCCCTCTCCCTCTCCCACGCACCGTCGTGACCCCTGGCCGCGGTCTTCATCATGCAAAGTGAACATCTTCTCGTCGCGTGATGGCCGTGGCCCGGGCATAAATATTTGTTTGCCTGACCCACCAAGCGAGCATTTGCCACTCTGCTCGACTCACAGCTCACACGCCGTCCACTCTCTCAGTGATACACGACCGCCTCCCTAGAACCCCTCCCCATCCCCCTCCCCCATCCCCTCCCCCTCCCCCTTCCCCTCCCCCTCCCCCATCCCCCTCCCCCTCCCTCGCTTCCTCCCCCACGCGCTATACACCCCCACTACACCCAGACTGTTGATATACACTTCGATAACACCTTCAGTCATGGAGATGGTAACAGAGCCTCGTTACTGCTGCCTTGGTGTGTGTGTGTGTGTGTGTGTGTGTGTGTGTGTGTTAGGTAATTTTTTACGACTATGGATGGCGGGTTCTGTAGACGGTGGGACTTACTGGACGTGAAGATTATGAAAAATATCTCTGAAGATTGGAAGTGATAAGTATTCAAGTGTATGACTATGAGAGTAAATAGACCACAAAACTTGATAGTCTGGTTACTGATGGTGTCTTCTGATACCTGAACGAGTGTTGGACTACATCACTTTTACGGCGATAGGCAATAGGGCTGTAGTTATGGACCACCTGAAGATTAGACACCCCTGTTGTATGTCATTAGGAGAGGAGGATATAGGATGGAGAGGTGTAGAGTGTTTAGATAATGCATGTAACCCCCTCCTCACACACACACACACACACACACACACATACCATTCGCTTATCAATACTGGATGGGCTGTCCGTCTGCCTGATTATCTGTCCTGAAAACTGACAAGAGGACTCCTCAGACTTAACACCAGCCTCTGACACTCACACACCTGCCTCTGACACTCACACACCTGCCTCTGACACTCACACACCTGCCTCACTGTCATCTCCTGAACAGTGAGTGAGGGGGTGAGGGGAGGGGGGCAGATTCGCTAGTAACCAGACGAGTCGCGTAGTTTTGGTGATAGTGATGATGATACTGCCATTACTACTACGACTACAACTACTACTACTACTACTACTGCTACAATTCCGGGTGTAAGAGTGATGTTGTGACTGTGTATATGTAGCTTATTAATGCCTTGGATATTAATGACCACTTTATACCTCTCTCTCTCTCTCTCTCTCTCTCTCTCTCTCTCTCTCTCTCTCTCTCTCTCTCTCTCTCTCTCTCTCTCTCTCTCTCTCTCCATCATCATCATCACCCACCACCACCTCTTATTTAGCCTTCAGCAGATGTGCTTGGAGTAGCTCATGACCTCTCTTTGACCTTACTAATGACCTGACACCAGCCACGTGTACGCTTAGCAATACTGTAAGGATTTTTATGTGTTGGTACAAGTCCTTGGTGTTACCTCTTGGCTTATGACAACAGTTTGGAGTGAATATTGCTGGTTGAAGAGTGCTTTAACCCTTTGAAGATTATGGTTTAAGCCTTCAAGGAGGATGATTTAACTTTTTGAAGACGATGATTTAACCCTTTGAAGACGATGATTTAACCCTTTGAAGACGATGATTTAACCCTTTGGAGGATTTAACCCTTTGAAAAAGATGGTTTAACCCTTTGAAGACGATGATTTAACCCTTTGAAGACGATGACTTAACCCTTTGAAGACGATGATTTAACCCTTTGAGGACTATGGTTTAACCCCTTGAAGACGATAATTTAACCCACCAGTAGTCAAAGGGTTAAGTTAAAGGATTTCATTAAGTACAGTTGATTTTTTTTGCCTTATGACTTTTGGAGACGTAGAAAAGAATTGTAAATTTTCTGTAAATAAAGATGAGCGATAATGGAGTAGAAACACAACGGGAGGAGGTAAATAGAGGCGTACAACAGGGAATAGCGTTGGGTCCACTACTGTTTCTAACCTAACCTAACCTAACCTAACCACAGGAATCAGTATTGGGTTCATTACTGTTTTTAAGCTAAGCTAACCTAACCTAACCTAACCACAGGAATCAGTATTGGGTCCACTACTGTTTCTAACCTAACCTAACCTAACCACAGGAATCAGTATTGGGTCCACTACTGTTTCTAACCTAACCTAACCTAACCACAGGAATCAGTATTGGGTTCATTACTGTTTTTAAGCTAAGCTAACCTAACCTAACCTAACCTAACCTAACTTAACCTACACTTAGATCTCTTTAGCAGTATATTGATAAGTTTGTGGATGGCGGAGCACTAGAGAAGGTTGGTCGGGTAAGGTTAGAGTAGAAAATAAATTTAATTGGATTTTAATTAAGGCATTAGTAACAGTGAACAACATGGCAGGTGATGTTTAGTGAAGTGTTTATTGTTGTGATGTTATATATGTTTATCTTATTTACCTAACAGTGGTCATCATCACCCCTCACCACCTGTCACCATCATCCATCACTTGTTGCCATCATTCACCATCATTACCTGTCACCATCATACATCATCCACCACTGCCATCATCTATTGTTATTAACCCATTACCAATTGTTACCATCACCCACCACCACCTGTCACTAGCACCATCTGTCATCTTCACCCGTTACCATTACATGTCACCATCACTAGAACCACCTGTCACCATCACCCACCACCACCTGTTACCATCACCCACCACCACCTGTCACTAGCACCATCTGTCATCTTCACCCGTTACCATTACATGTCACCATCACTAGAACCACCTGTCACCATCACCCACCACCACCTGTTACCATCACCCACCACCACCTGTCACTAGCACCATCTGTCATCTTCACCCGTTACCATTACATGTCACCATCACCCACCACCACCTGTTACCATCACCCACCACCACCTGTCACTAGCACCATCTGTCATCTTCACCCGTTACCATTACATGTCACCATCACCCACCACCACCTGTCACTATCACTTGTCACTGGACGCTCTTAAGGTGAGTGAGGTTGACCCGACGTGACCCTGAATCCGTTTGGCCTTCTCAGGTGGCAGACTCAGAGAGAGAGAGAGAGAGAGAGAGAGAATTACTCCCCATAAATAATTACCGTTATTATTTCTCTCATTACCTGTCCTTAATACCGTCTCAAGAAGATAATTTCACATATTTTTTTTTCAATAAACAAAAAAATAATAATAAACTCAGTTCAAATTTATAAACTAAAAAACAAATCCAAACTTAAAAAAATAAAATAAAATAAATAATAGAATAAAGTTAAAAAAAGAAGAAAAAATCAAATAAATAAAAAATAAATAAATTACAGAATAAACAGAGGAATAAATTAATAATAAAAATCTTCAACAATATAAATAACACTAAAGATTTTTACTTAGATTTAGATTGCCCCCGAGGAGGCTAGTTTATTGGGCACCCCCTTACATCCCGTGCAAGGTGAAGCGCAGAAGCGTTTACAACACTGAAGTTCATCTCTGACACTGTCACTGAGATGGAGAGGTCAAAGGTCAAGGTAGAGGTGCCACAGGGGGAGGGGAGGGGAGAGAGAGGAGGGTGAAAGGGGGGAGATGGGGGGGGGGGGTGCTAACAGGTGTGTGGTGGTGGTGGGTAGTTCACTTGTGTTGTGGGGCAGTCAGTTCATTTTGTGTTATCGTTATAGGAAATAGATAGATATAACAGAGTATTGGTAGATGATTTAAGTATCTCGTATTAAAAGTTAACTGAAGTATATAGAACAGAATTAAACGGCAGGTGATTACTGGATATACACCTGTTAATGAGTGTGTAGTATTTGTCGTGGTTAGTTACGTCCATGGTAATATTTAATGAACGACTACGACTGCTTAATTACATAGCATCGTCGTCCATGGCAGTTCACGACCCTTCCTGGACCAGTGTGTGTGTGTGTGTGTGTTGCTCGACCCTTCGTGTAGACAGGACTCAGGCAGCACAGGCAGGGCATCATGGGGGAGGCTTCGTGGGCTCGGGTCATGCTTTTCGAGGTCAAGAGGTCAAGTTAATGCCCGAGCGCGTTGGGTAGTCTTTTTAGGGTATGACTCAGGGTTTTATATTCGGATTTTTCTATTTGTTATATTTTTTCTATTATGTTTTTAGTTTTGTTATTCATCATTCGGTACATTTTGTTGTTATTGTTCTGAGCAGTGATAATGATTTTCTGCATCCACCCTTCCAGTTCCCATTTGCTTTTATTACGATAGGAAAGTTGGTCTTACTCCCTCCCTCCCTCTCTCCCTCATCACCTTCAAGATGTAAATAAAATTCCTTCACCGTCAGAATCTACTCAGTGTTTTAACCGTCTTAAATAAATCTAGTACTTTACTGTTTGAAACAACCCATGTTTTTTTTACCATCACCACCACAATTTTTTTCACTCTCTTAAAAACAGTAACTTTATTCATTGTTTATATTCAGTTCAATTCCTCGTTTTATGTTCCAGAAGATCCATCATTGTGTTCAAGATTGTGGTCTGCCTTCAATAAATCTTTCCTTGATTAGTATGCATTAAAATATTCAGATAATCACTCACCTGGTCTTGTTACCTGGTCATTCATCACAGTGAAATGCCATTCATAAAAATAACCCTTATATCATCCCCAGTTGAAATCATTTTAGACATCACTCGGCTGTCTTTGTCCTTCACAACACAGAGAAAAACAAACTCCACTGTTTACAAAGGCTCGTCCTCAGAACCAGTTCGATAAGCTCAATGGTCTTGTATATCCAGATCTCTACACACCTGCTTCTGTTTACACTTGGTAGCCACACTTTCCAACCACACCTGTCAGTCACACCTGTTAGCTATATCTGCCCCTCACCCCTTGTTGCTTGGTGGGTGTCGTATACATGTACTGCATTCCTACACTACACGTTTCTTGTGTCTTTATTACAGAGCCAAGAGCAGTCGTATAGCCAGTCGTTCAACCCTCTCTCGCCACCACCTCCACCCACCACCTCCACCACCACCACTACCCCCACCACCACCACCACTCTTGCTACTGGTGACCTATGGTGTGTCATCACTGTCTTCTCTAGTAAGTCCTATCGTGAAACATCAACTTTATCTGCACCTACACCTCTTACGTTAGGTTAGGTTAATCTTAAAGTGAAATAAGCTGGGATGCAGATTCTTCAGGTGATCCGGGTAGAATGTCTGTCTGGGTTACATGTTATTTTACATACGTTTGTGATGTTCGTTTGTTTGTTACTCACCTGTTCTCCATCCTCACCTGTCAGGTAATAGGAGCTCATTACCTAAACATCATAACAAACAACTAATTTTATCGCCAAAACAAACTCTTCATTCTCCTCCAACACTCCTCCAACAGTTCTAGACGTTGGAGATGAATTTGAATGGAATTATAGTATTGTGTAGTGGCTCTTATAGGCCTGACACCATCATCCATCTGTGTGATATGAGATTCTCTTGATCTCCTTAGCGTTGTTATGCGCGAAGGAGGAGGAAGGAGGAAGGGGTAGGAAGGACAAGGGGTGAGGGAGTTAGTGGGGCAGGAAGGACAAGGGGTGAGGGAGTAAGGGGGGCAGGAAGGACAAGGGGTGAGGGAGTAAGGGGGGCAGGAAGGACGAGGGGTGAGGGAGGAGGGGGGAATGAGGAGGGGAGATATAAGAGAAGGTGAGCAAAGTGGAGGGGAGGAAACAAGAGAGGGAGGAAACGGGAGGGACAGGAAGGAAGAAAGGAAGGATGGGAAGGAAGGTAGAAAGAAATTAAGGACATTCATAGCACATTCATACATTTATCTTCATTATTACTCTCATCAGTTTTGGGCTTCATATCTCCTTTCATTCTCCCAAACTCTTCTTCCCCTTCTTCTGTTTCTTCATCTTCTTCCTCTTCTTCTACTTCTTCCCGTTCTTCCCCTTCTTCTACTTCTTCTTCTTCCCCCTTCCCCTTCTTCTTCCCCCCTTCCCCTTCTTCTTCTTCCCATTCTTCCCATCCTCTCATCTTCCAAGTGCTCATTTCCTCTTTACTTAATTTCCGCTTTAATCTTTTCCCACACTCTGTTTCTCACTTGTTTCCTCTCTTCCCCTTTTTAATCCCATCATCACTCACATGACCCGTATTAAAAAAAATATCTTCGCTAAACCCGGGTCGAGTTTTCAGCAGTGAACAAGATTGGTAAAGTGTTTCCTAGTACGGTGATACTAATTCAGGGTTGGGTTGTCGCTTATGTTAACATCCTTACCTATTGTGTTTATTATTATTATTATTAACATACCTTGTAGATAAAACAGACGAGGTAGCTGTTAGTGGGGTGCCGCAAGGTAACACGTTAGAGCCTCCTTTCTTTTCGCATAAACAAATGAATAACGAATAAGACATGACGACAAATTGACGACCTTGCTATTTGCTACGGCTTTTAAATGGGGTTTTGTTAAGAGTAGCAGAGGAGCGAGGTGGGTCATAATAGCCACTAGTAAAGGCCACGCTCAATAGCCACTAGTAAGGACCACGGACAATAGCCACTAGTAAGGACCACGGACAATAGCCACTAGTAAGGACCACGGACAATAGCCACTAGTAAAGACCACACACACACGCACAGGGTGATCGTGTGGCGAGGTAAGGAACTAAGTGTTGGTGCGGTAAGTAAGGTGTACTGCCGTAAATTCTCAATTTACATAATGAGTTCAGGATAGCGTACGAGTTAGGGTTTAGTCTTGATGAAGGATCTCTTATCATCTCTTTGGGAATAGAATAAATTTTTCTCCCTCGGTATCAGAATTGATGATGGGATATAATTCAGTGTAAAACAGACAGATAATCATTAGGAACCCGGCAAGCTGATAAAATTAATGTTGATATTCATTATAATCCAAGGAGGCCAAAAAAAAGTATAATATGTAGGCATGTTCCCGCGGGTGTATCATTATGTTGTCTCACCAGTTGTGTTCGCCAACATACCCTCTGACTCGCACGTGTTTACCTCAGGAATTATATGTATTGAGTTTACTTTACGTCGTGTTGTGAGGTGAAGTTGTGTGTGTGTACGTGCGTGTGTTAGTGCGTTTAAAACAATACCCACACCTCTTGCTAATATAGGTATGAGGAGGTAGAGTTGTAGCGAGATGGTGTTACGACTTTGTGTTTTAATGAAGTAATATTGATATAACTTAGAGGCAGGTGTTCCCTCAGCGGACCTTGGTGTGGGGCTGCCGAGACCTGTTATTACCTGCCCTCGACCACACCTGCTGCAGTGTCAGGGTGGTTGTGAGAGGCAGCCAAACCACCGAACATTCAATTACTTCTCATATACCTGTACACGAACACTTACCTGCCTATGCCACCTGCCAAGATAGGATGATGATTTCGTGTTTTTATGTGTGTTTTAGGTCATTTCTTATACGTCCGGCAGTGCCGTCTCAGAACCTTTGCTTGCTGGTAGGATCTTCAGTTATGCTTCACTGAACGATATGTTTTTTTTGTCGTACATCGTCTTGTGGTCTTATAATATATTTGGTATTATGAGTATTATATAATGCACAATATTCCATTTGAAAAACCAGTTCTTGGGAAAAAATTACTCAAAATTTGGATCACCTGAAAATTAGACACCCCAGATTATTTCACCTGAAGACTAATCACCTTAACGCTAACCTACCCAAACCTAACCTAACCTCCAAGTTGCGTTCGGGTGATTAACCTTCAGGTGATCCCATTGATGTTTTTATTTGCAGAATCTCTTGAGTTAGTTACACATCCACAACACAAGTAAATATATTCCATCAGTTTCTGTACATAATGATATTTTTCGCTGTCTGGTGTAACTACCATTTACAGGTGGGAAATATACTATCACGATAATGAGATCAGCTTTAAGGTAAGATTCTATACTGGATACGAACAGAACAGAACAACAACGACAAGAACAAGTATAAAGATATGAACAAACGAACAAACGGCTACAAGTTCTTCCCGATAGATGTAATCCAGATAAGAAGATCGACTTTTTACCAGGAATATAACTTGTATCACTTTTGTAAATCTCTTAGAATTGCCAGTGTTACCATGTCAGTTCAACGCTGCTTCCCATCTGTGCCTTAGCCACCCCATGATCATTGCCAGGGTCGGTATTGGCTACACTTGCTTTACACAGACACACTTCTCCTATTCCTTTCTCTATTTCTCATTTTAGTGTCTCTCTTTGTTTCCTTATCGTTGTTTCTTCGCATGTTATCCCATTTTACACCGTTTATTTCTCAGTTATATTTCTTCTTCTTCATTTCGTGTTCTTCTTTATTTTCTCTTACTGCAGAAACAGAACTTGTAGGAGGAGGAGGAAGAAGTTGGAGGAAGGAGGAGGTTGAGGTTGGAGTAAGGAAGAGGAGGAAGAGGTTGGAGTAAGGAATATGAGAAGTAGGAAGATGGAGAAAGGAGGAGAGAAGCAGAAGGAAGAGGAGGATGTAGTCACGAGGTTGGGGTAAGGAGGAGAATGAAGTAAGAATTAGGAGTAACAAGAAAATGAGAAGGATGTTGGAGTAAGGAGGAGGAGGAGGAGGAAGGGATCGTAGCAAGAGCAGGCGGGTGTAGTAAGGAGGAGTAGGAGGAGGATGTAATAAGTAGGACGAAGAGGTAAGTAGGAAGGGGAGGAGAAGGATGTAGTAAGTAGGAAGAAGAATAAGAGTAGGAGGAGGAGGATGTAGTAGTCAGGATGCGCAGTAGGAGGATTAGATGGAGGTGGAGTCTGCCAAGTGACCTCACCCCACCCTCCACAACAACACTGACCAGACCTAATAACGTGAAGCAGGACCTACCTCACAGTAAGACGAGCTCCCCCACGACCTGACTAGGATCTCACCAGGTCCTTCATCAAAACAAGAGGCCCCTAGGAACATGTGTCTCAGGTTTTAAGGTCCCGTTATAGAAGAAGGGAAGGATGTTGGTGTTGGTGTTGGTGGTGGTGGTGTTGATGGTGTTGTTGTTGGTGTTGTTGTTGGTGTCTTAGTCAGATTACGGACCTTTTTTTTAATAGTAACATTTTTATTGTTATTATCGTTGTGCGTCTGTCTGTCTGTCTGTCTCTCTCTATATTTACATTATTGTTTTCTATTATTCTCCCCTTATTCCTTCTCTTTCACACACACACACACACACACACACACACACACACACAAACACACACACACACACTTAAACAGACAATTTCAGGAAGATCCCAGGCATTGTGGAGGAGGAGGCAGTAGGTATTGTAGAAATGGGAGGGAGGCAGGCGGGCGGGTTGCCACAAGAGCCTGGGCTACAAATGATGCCATTGTCGAGACGTGTGGCCGTAGGCACTCTGTCCCGGGTGCCTCTCTCAGCCCCACAATCTGGTCATTACATACACCCCTCGAGTGGTCGCCACACTTAAGGGGAAGAGCTACCGGTGGAGGGGGAAGAGAGGGGAAGGGATGAACTTATTGTCTCCCGCTGTGGTGTATAGTGAAGTGTGTGTGTGTGTGTGTGTGTGTGTGTGTGTGTGTGTGTGTGTGTGTGTGTGTGTGTTCTCTATGGATTTCCACAGTTTTGAGGATAGAGCTGAAGTGTGGAAGGGATGTACAGGTGTGTTAATTGTTGGCCAAGTAAAAGCCCAGCCAGGTAGCTCAATTAATTCATCGTAAATTTCTTAATCAATATTGGTCGATAGAAACTATACTGACAAATAGGGGTCATGACCTCTATATATTCAGAAAGATTACGAAAATCTTAAATTGACCTAACTACTCTAGATGAGGATGACCTTGAAGTTGACCTTGATATATGAGGCCATGACCCAATTTTCCCATCAGAGAGAGAGAGAGAGAGAGAGAGAGAGAGAGAGAGAGAGAGAGAGAGGCATTGCCAAAATATTTTATACAATTAACATTTTACCCTAACAGAAATTATATATCATTTTTATAATTAGTTCAATATAAAGTATCATTTTATTTAACATTTTATATAATTAAAGACGTTTGAAATTAATGCTTATGATTTTGATATTACTTAGAATTACTGGAATGGGTTATTTTATTTATTTATTTATTTGTTTATGAAGGAACATTATGGGAATTACTTTCGTCAAATGATAGTTTTTGTTAAGGTAAATTTCGGTAAGGTTGTTAAATGAGTTTATTAACGTTGATGGATGAAATTCTCCAGAAAGTTAACAGTCCTTTAACTTGTGCTCACGAACCATTGTTATGAACCAGTGTTATGAACCAGTGTTGTAAACCAGTGTTATGAACCAGTGCTATGAACCGGTGCTGTGAACCAGTGTTATAAACCAGTGTTGTGAACCAGTGTTATGAACCAGTGTTGAGAACCAGTTATGAACCAGTGCTATGAACCAGTGCTGTGAACTAGTGTTGTGAACCAGTGTTATGAACCAGTGCTATGAACCAGTGCTGTGAACTAGTGTTGTGAACCAGTGTTGTGAACCAGTGTTGTGAACCAGTGTTATGAACCAGTGTTGTGAACCAGTTATGAACCAGTGCTATGAACCAGTGCTGTGAACTAGTGTTGTGAACCAGTGTTATGAACCAGTGCTATGAACCAGTGCTGTGAACTAGTGTTGTGAACCAGTGTTGTGAACCAGTGTTATGAACCAGTGCTATGAACCAGTGTTGTGAACCAGTGTTGTGAACCAGTGTTATGAACCAGTGTTGTGAACCAGTGTTGTGAACCAGTGTTATGAACCAGTGTTGTGAACCAGTGTTATGAACCAGTGCTGTGAACCAGTGTTGTGAACCAGTGTTAAGAATTTACCCATTAAGAGAAACTTTTCCTCCGCCCTCACTAACCTAACCTAACCTAACCTAACCTAACCTAACCTAACCTAACACAGCTTGTAAATAATCATCATTCTTGGTCAGCCATCATTGTTGTTTTACATTAAAAACCCACTCAGGTCAGGTAGAGTCTCAGAGCAGTTTTGTTGACATTTTTTTTCTGGCTATAATTCGTGTCGTAAACCTTTTGAGTGTCTAAGCTCTCTCTCTCTCTCTCTCTCTCTCTCTCTCTCTCTCTCTCTCTCTCTCCTGCTTCCATTCACCCCCTTTCTCCCGGAGTCACGCCTCTCACTTTCTTTTCTTTTCTTACACTCCAATTCTCTTTCTCCCCTCCTTCATCTCCTACTCCCTCCCTCCTTCTCTCACTCCATTCTTCGTCTCCCATTCCTTCTCTCCCTCTGTTTTCCTTCCCTTCCTGTTTCATACCCTCCCTCCACCCCCCATCCTCCCCCCTCCTCCCTTCCCTCCCTCCCCCGTTTCCTCCCTCCCTCCCTCCCTCCCCTGCGCCATCATAAAAGAGGTTTTATTCTCAAAACTGAGTGGCGTCGTGGTGGAAGGAGGAGTCCTGGGCTCACGTCACTAATGGAGCAACATGGTAATTCCGGCGCACCTCCCACCTGCCCGCCCCTCACCTCGCTATTATCATTTATAACACCACAACACTTTATGGTGACACTATTACCAAAGGGGGGGTAGGGGGGTAGTGTGGGAGGGAAGGGGGGGAGGGAGGGGGAAGGAGGGAGGAGGAAAGGGGTAGTATGAGAGGGAGGGAGGGAGAGAGGAGTAGAGGGAGTATGGAAGGAAGGGACGGGAAGAGAGGTTTGTGGGATGGAGTGGGGGGGGGGAAGCGGCAGTGTGGACGGGAGGAGAGAATGTAGAAGGATGTTGATGTTAGGAAGACAGGATAAGAGGAGAGAGAGAGAGGAAGAGGGTAGTGAGAAGAGAGGAAGGGAGGGAAGAAGTGAAGATAGGGAGTCGATGGTGGTGGTGAAGAAAGATGGGGAGGAGGAGGAGAAGAGGAGAGGGAATGGAGAGAAGGAAGATATAAGGGGGAGTAAGATAGAAAATGAGGAGGATTTAATGAGAAAGAAGAAGATTGAAAGATAAAATAGGAAGAGAGAGAGAGAGAGAGAGATTACCTGTGGTGTGGTGGTCAATATACTCCCCATGCAAACTAAAGGCCCTTGGTTCGATCCCATGGCAGAAGGTATATACAAGTTTCTTTATGCCATTCTCCTCTCTATACCCATGAATAATAGAGGTCATGTTCCGGGACAATGTTTATCCAGTGCAGTTGGCAAGTTGTCCGGTCTATTTAGGTGGAGTAAAGGGGAGTAAGGGGTGTTGTGGTGGAGTAAAGGGGAGTAAGGGGTGTTGTGGTGGAGTAAAGGGGAGTAAGGGGTGTTGTGGTGGAGTAAAGGGGAGTAAGGGGTGTTGTGGTGGAGTAAGGGGTGTATGAGAGGGTGTAATGGGTGAGGGGGAGGGTGCCAACAAGGGGTGAGGAGGAGGGTGCCAACAAGGGGTGAGGGGGAGGGTGCCAACAAGGGGTGAGGGGGAGGGTGCCAACAAGGGGTGAGGGGTAGGGTGCCAACAAGGGGTGAGGAGGAGGGTGCCAACAAGGGGTGAGGGGGAGGGTGCCAACAAGGGGTGAGGAGGAGGGTGCCAACAAGGGGTGAGGGGGAGGGTGCCAACAAGGGGTGAGGAGGAGGGTGCCAACAAGGGGTGAGGGGGAGGGTGCCAACAAGGGGTGAGGGGGAGGGTGCCAACAAGGGGTGAGGGGGAGGGTGCCAACAAGGGGTGAGGGGTAGGGTGCCAGCAAGGGGTGAGGGGTAGGGTGCCAACAAGGGGTGAGGGGGAGGGTGCCAGCAAGGGGTGAGGGGGAGGGTGCCAACAAGGGGTGAGGGGTAGGGTGCCAGCAAGGGGTGAGGGGGAGGGTGCCAACAAAGGGTGAGAGAAGGGGGGGAGGAGGGAGGCAGGCACTCTGGTGATGAAACAAGCCAGGCTAATCATCTCCCCGCCCCACCACGCTATCACATGTTTAATGATTAAGACAATAACCATTTATCTGTGTCTGGCTGTGTCCTTGTCTGTGTCTGGCTGTGTCTCTGTGTCTGTCTGTGTGTCCTTCTCTGTGTCTGTCTTTGTCTGTGCTCGTCTGTGTCTGTCTGCCCTCGTATGTGCTCGTATGTGTCAGTCTACCCTCGTCTGTGTCTGTCTGTCCTCGTCTGTGTCTGTCTGTCCTCGTCTGTGCCCGTCTGTGTCTGTCTGTCCTCGTCTGTGCCCGTCTGTGTCTGTCTGCCCTCGTCTGTGCCCGTCTGTGTCTGTCTGCCCTCGTCTGTGTCTGTCTGTCCTCGTCTGTGCCCGCCTGTGTCTGTCTGACCTCGGCTGTGCCCGTCTGTGTCTGTCTGTCCTCGTCTGTGCCTGTCTGTGTCTGTCTGTCGTCGTCTGTGCCCGTCTGTGTGCGTCTGTCCTTGTCTGTGCCCGTCTGTGTCTGTCTGTCCTCGTCTGTGCCCGCCTGTGTCTGTCTGACCTCGGCTGTGCCCGTCTGTGTCTGTCTGTCCTCGTCTGTGCCCGCCTGTGTCTGTCTGACCTCGGCTGTGCCCGTCTGTGCCCGTCTGCCCATGTCTGTGCCCGTCTGCCCATGTCTGTGCCCGTCTGTGTCTGTCTGTCCTCGTCTATGCCCGTCTGTGTCTGTCTGCCCATGTCTGTGCCCGTCTGTGTCTGTCTGTCCTCGTCTGTGCCCGTCTGTGTCTGTCTGCCCATGTCTGTGCCCGTCTGTGTGCGTCTGTCCTCGTCTGTGCCTGTCTGTGTGCGTCTGCCCTTGTCTGTGCCCGTCTGTGTGCGTCTGTCCTCGTCTGTGCCCGTCTATGTGCGTCTGTCCTTGTCTATGCCCGTCTGTGTCCGTCTGCCCATGTCTGTGCCCGTCTGTGTGCGTCTGTCCTTGTCTGTGCCCGTCTGTGTGCGTCTGTCCTTGTCTGTGCCCGTCTGTGTGCGTCTGTCCTCGTCTGTGCCCGTCTGTGTGCGTCTGTCCTCGTCTGTGCCCGTCTGTGTGCGTCTGCCCATGTCTGTGCCCGTCTGTGTGCGTCTGTCCTTGTCTGTGCCCGTCTGTGTGCGTCTGTCCTTGTCTGTGCCCGTCTGTGTGCGTCTGTCCTCGTCTGTGCCCGTCTGTGTGCGTCTGTCCTTGTCTGTGCCCGTCTGTGTGCGTCTGTCCTTGTCTGTGCCCGTCTGTGTGCGTCTGTCCTTGTCTGTGCCCGTCTGTGTGCGTCTGTCCTCGTCTTGCCCGTCTGTGTCTGTCTGCCCATGTCTATGCCCGTCTTGGTCCGTCTGCCCATGTCTGTGCCCGTCTGTGTGCGTCTGTCCTCGTCTGTGCCCGTCTGTGTGCGTCTGTCCTCGTCTGTGCCCGTCTGTGTGCGTCTGTCCTTGTCTGTGCCCGTCTGTGTGCGTCTGTCCTCGTCTGTGCCCGTCTGTGTGCGTCTGTCCATGTCTATGCCCGTCTGTGTGCGTCTGCCCATGTCTGTGCCCGTCTGTGTGCGTCTGTCCTTGTCTGTGCCCGTCTGTGTGCGTCTGTCCTCGTCTGTGCCCGTCTGTGTGCGTCTGTCCTCGTCTGTGCCCGTCTGTGTGCGTCTGTCCTTGTCTGTGCCCGTCTGTGTGCGTCTGTCCTTGTCTGTGCCCGTCTGTGTGCGTCTGTCCTCGTCTGTGCCCGTCTGTGTGCGTCTGTCCTCGTCTGTGCCCGTCTGTGTGCGTCTGTCCTTGTCTGTGCCCGTCTGTGTGCGTCTGTCCTCGTCTGTGCCCGTCTATGTGCGTCTGTCCTTGTCTGTGCCCGTCTGTGTGCGTCTGTCCTTGTCTGTACCCGTCTGTGTGCGTCTGTCCTCGTCTGTGCCCGTCTGTGTGCGTCTGTCCTTGTCTGTGCCCGTTTATGTCTGTCTGCCCATATCTTGGCATGTGGTTGTGTCTGTGTCTCTCTGTGTGTGGAGCTCAGTTTGGTTATAAACGTAGGTCACAGCGTGGGTGTAAGCGTGGGTCAGCATGAGTATAAACGCGGGTCAGCATGAGTATAAACGCGGGTCAGCATGAGTATAAACGCGGGTCAGCATGAGTATAAGCGTGGGTCAGCATGAGTATAAGTACAGGTCAGCATGAGTATAAGCGTGGGTCAGCATGGGTTGTAA
>CAUDMG010001246.1:1217500-1232500 GCA_958450375.1 Homarus gammarus | reverse complement strand
GGTGTTGGTTTTTCCTGCTCGTACACTTGAAGGAGACGTTGGTACAAATATGTTTGCTTATATACGGGTCCCCGGGGAAGATTTACGCAGTGTCTACATGTACGTGAGAGGGGGAGGCTGCGTGTATGGGACAGCAACGAGCTGGGAGGTCTGGTGGGGGGGGGGGGGGTATAATTTGCGTAACAAAGGCACAACCATCTTAGGGCCGTTTGTCATGAGTGGCCCGGCCCGTGGTCCACCAGTTGGCCCGGGCCACTCTCACAGGGATGTATTGCTCTGTGTTTACATTCTCCCTCATATTTATGGCTCGCTATGTATATTCCAATAAGGTGCCTTTTGTAAAGAGCTCAGATACCCATCACGAGTTGAGAGAGTTCAAGTGATGGTGGTAGGGTGTGTGTGTGGTGGATGAGTGTGGGTGGTGGATGAGTGTGGGTGTGTGTGGTGGATGAGTGTGGGTGTGGTAGATGAGTGTGGGTGGTGGATGAGTGTGGGTGGTGGATGAATGTGGGTGGTGGATGAATGTGGGTGGTGGATGAGTGTGGGTGTGGTAGATGAGTGTGGGTGGTGGATGAGTGTGGGTGGTGGATGAATGTGTGTGGTGGATGAGTGTGGGTGTGGTAGATGAGTGTGGGTGGTGGATGAGTGTGGGTGGTGGATGAATGTGGGTGGTGGATGAGTGTGGGTGTGGTAGATGAGTGTGTGTGTGTGTGTGTGGTGGATGAGTGTGGGTGTGGTGGATGAGTGTGGGTGGTTGATGAATGTGGGTGGTGGATGAGTGTGGGTGTGGTAGATGAGTGTGTGTGTGTGTGTGGTGGATGAGTGTGGGTGTGGTGGATGAGTGTGGGTGGTGGATGAGTGTGGGTGTGTGTGTGGTGGATGAGTGTGGGTGTGGTAGATGAGTGTGTGTGTGTGTGTGTGGTGGATGAGTGTGGGTGTGTGTGTGTGGGTGGTGGATGAGTGTGTGTGTGTGTGTGTGGTGGATGAGTGTGTGTGTGGTGGATGAGTGTGGGTGAGTGTGGGTGGTGGATGTGTGTGTGTGTGTGTGTGTGGGTGGTGGATGAGTGTGTGTGTGTGTGTGTGTGTGTTTAGCAGCCAATCACAAACAAACGAAATATTCCACAGTCTTAGAGTCCTCAAGTTTCTTCCATTTTTAGTTTAATAAATTTATTGGCAAAGCTTGTAGTACAGTTTGCCTATTCTGAGTAATTCAGTCAGGTCTTGACACTGAGGGTGGTATCACTTCTCACTGCCACGCAGGACAGAGGTTCATACACAAAGAAATACATCATATTCATTAACAGTATATATAGGTCAGACTTCTTCCTAGTGAATGAAAGTCACATATAGAGCTGCTGACATGTAAATTTAATGTCATAATATGTAAATTAGTTTGGTTTCCTTAGTGAGTGACTGGGCAACAGAGTGAGTGAGTGAGTAACAGAGTGAGCGAGTGAGTGAGTGAGTGATCTTTGTGGCTGAGAAGAGTCAAGAGTCGGCACTTATCTCTGAGTCGTCTGGGAGCTGAGTCGACCCTCTCTAGGTGTGTTTGGACC
This sequence comes from Homarus gammarus, assembly GCA_958450375.1. Lineage (NCBI taxonomy): Eukaryota > Metazoa > Arthropoda > Malacostraca > Decapoda > Nephropidae > Homarus > Homarus gammarus. The sequence continues at coordinate 1,230,944 of CAUDMG010001246.1, read as the reverse complement.
GAGTTGTTCACCTGAGCCACCATTATATACACTGACAGGTATAATAATTCACCTCTTTGTTGTAGATCATCCCTACCGTCTTGTAACTATTATTTACCTCTACACTGATTAATGTTTATCACTTCTCTCTTATTGATTCTTCTTTCTCTTATCTATTGCTGGTACTATTCTTAATTTCTGCACCTTCAGCTCTATGCATGACTTTTTCACTCGCTAACCGTACAATTATAGAAGCCAACTACTGTATGGAAAGAGATCAATATATTTTAATCTATTGATTTATGGGATGCGCTGGCCGAATAGATACAGCACTCACCTCGTACCCTAAGGGTCGTTGGTTCGATCACTCCCAGTACAGGCTTGTGTTTATGTGTACTTAAATATACAGTTGGGGAAGTGAAGGCGGTCGAGTGCAGTGTTATTCGATTTCTATCGTATCTTTTTATAAATTACCATCAATATAGAGAGAGATGAGAGAGAGAGAGAGAGAGAGAGGGAGAGAGAGAACATGATCAATTTTTGTTATGTTTCGTATACTTTCGGGGGAGTCGAACCTCTACCCTGTGGTGACAACTTCGAAAGAGATTTACAACTACGCCCACTACGAGAGACTATAATAGTACTCTCAATATTGACTCGTACAAATCACTGGCGACACCTCGACTCAGTACACCTACACACGAGTCCCAGTAACTAATTATAGCTCGAATTGTTAATCAGTAATTATGTCTTTTGAATTAGATATCATTAATTATGATTTTTAGTCGTGAACTTAATGAGAGAAATACTAGGCAAGACGGTGTGTAATAATAATAATAATAATAATTAACGGTTTATTGAAAGAGCTTGGCAGCCAGAAGGCTGAAAATATACAGTTACATATTTGGGGAATGGGTTACGAATTACAAATAATATACAAGTAACATAAGTGACACAAATAAGACATATAATAACTTAGATGGGGAAAAGCTCAAACTACAGTTCATTTCAACATAGTGACAGTGTTACAGTATTACAAGTTATTGATAATTTTTACAATGGTTGGGACTGGGCTGTTCTTATAGCGATCAGTTCGTGCACGTATGGGCTGGATGCGGTTGTGGTGTCGCACAGCAATTCTCGGACAAGGGATCTCAGGTGGTAGTAGGAGCCGGTGTCGGGGATGGTGTAGAAGCTTCTTACCAAATTTGCAGATGAGGTCGTGGTGATGGTCAGTGAGAGTCGAAAGGGTCAGTGTGTTGAGCGCTTCTTGATATGTGGAGTAGGAGGGGGAGAGAATAATCTTGCATGCCCTCTTTTGCACTTTTTCTAGGTGTTTACGTTGTGTGGCATTTAGGGAGGAAGACCAGGTGGGGGAGGCATAGGTGAGCTTGGGAAGTATGAATGTTGTGTAAACACTGAGGAGCTCGTGTGCAGGAACTCCGAGGGACTTGAGTCGGCGGAGGAGGTGGAGACGGAAACTGGAGGATTTGACAACTTCATTGACGTGTGGTTTCCAATTTAGTTTGTTGTCTATGGTGACGCCGAGGAGCTTCGTGGAATCTACAACCTGGAGTGTGTTCGGACCTAGAGTAATGGAAGGAGGTGGGACAATGTCGGAGGAGAGGTTGATGTGCATAACCATGGTCTTGGTATGGTTGATGGTGACATGGTTGTTGGTGGCCCAGTTTTGGAGACTGTTCAATAAATCCTGAAGGGCGGTATAGTTGGGAGCAGAATTGTTGACGCTGATCCCAATGGTGGAGTCGTCGACATATTTCCAGCGAGCAGGGGTTTCTCTTAGGGCATCATTGATGAGCATAAGGAAGCAGAGTGGTCCCATCTTGGTGCCTTGGGGGACGCCACAGGTGAGTGACTGAGAGGTGTGTGTGTGTGTGTGTGTGTGTGTGTGTGTGTAGTGTGTGGTGTGTGTGTGTGTGTGTGTGTGTGTAGTGTGTGGTGTGTGTGTGTGAGTGTGTGTGTGGTGTGTGTGGTGTGTGTGTGTGTGTGTGTGTGTGTGTGTGTGTGTGTGTAGTGTGTGGTGTGTGTGTGTGTGGCGTGTGTGTGGTGTGTGTGTGTGTGTGGTGTGTGTGTGTGTGTGTGTGTGTGTGTGTGTGTGTGTGTGGTGTGTGTGTGTGTGTGGTGTGTGTGTGTGTGGTGTATGGTGTGTGTGTGTGTGTGTGTGTGTGTGTGTGTGTGTGTGTGTGTGGTGTGTGTGTGTGTGGTGTGTGTGTATGAGTGTGTGTGTGTGTGTGTGTGTGTGGTGTGTGGTGTGTGTGTATGTGTGTGTGTGTGTGTGGTGTGTGTGTGTGTGTGGTGTGTGTGTGGTGTGTGTGTATGTGTGTGTGTGTGTGTGTGTGTGTGTGTGTGGTGTGTGTGTGTGTGGTGTGTGGTATGTGTGTATGTGTGTGGTGTGTGTGTGTGTGTGTGTGTGTGTGTGTGTGTGTGTGTGTGTGGTGTGTGTGTATGTGTGTGTGTGTGGTGTGTGTGTGTGTGTGTGTGTGGTGTGTGTGTATGAGTGTGTGTGTGTGTGTGTGTGTGTGTGTGTGTGTATGAGTGTGTGTGTGTGTGTGTGTGTGTGTGTGTGTGTGTGTGTGTGTGTGCATTCTTAGTATAGTCAGAGTATACTTATAGTCTTCCCTCGAGGTGGTATATTAAGTTAGTATACTCAAGCTACACTCAGTATAATCATTAAAACGGCTATACTCCAAGGTACAAACAGTCGTCACACGTCAGAGTATAATCTCATCTAATACAGCCCACAGTGATATAACACCCAGGTATATCGATCACTGGCCTTAATTATACCTACAATCAACTCTAATCTCAATTAATTTATGAACCATTATTCACATTTAAAACCCCTTTGTATATAAAAAAAAACTTAATTACAAAAGATAAATATAATTAATAATGAATCTAATTAAACTGATTATTTAAGTTATATTTAATTGTATGTTTTTATTACGTAAGGGATTTTAATTTATGTTTTTTTATTATGGTTGAGTTGAACATATATATTATAGGGTGAAGGAGAGGGATATAAATGGAGGTATATCTTGGATCTTATCTGAGACAAGAGTTCATTAGCCGAGGTGTTCCCCGGACAGGTCTCGGTGTTGATGCATCTGGCTCTCGTCTCCTTGCCTACACCCCTCCTCCCCTCCTCTTCTTCTTCCCTCCTACACCCTGCTGTTGCCTCCTACACCCTGCTACACCCTCCTATTGCCTCCTACACCCTTCTATTGCTTCCTATACCCCTCTGCTGCCTCCCACGCCCTTCTATTGCCTACTACATGCTCTTGTTACACCCTCCTACACCCCTCTGTTGCCTCTTACACCCTCGTACTGCCTCCTACACCCTGCTGTTCACTTCTACTGCCGCCTACACCCTCCTATTGTCTCCTACACCCTCGTACTGCCTCCTACACCCTCGTACTGCCTCCTACACCCTCGTATTGCTCCTACACCCTCGTATTGCCTCCTACACCCTCGTATTGCCTCCTACACCCTCGTATTGCCTCCTACATGCTCTTGTTGCCTCTTACACCCTACTACACCCTCCTACACCCTCGTGTTGCCTCCTACACCCTCGTATTGCCTCCTACACCCTCGTATTGCCTCCTACACCCTCGTATTGCCTCCTACACCCTCGTATTGCCTCCTACATGCTCTTGTTGCCTCTTACACCCTACTACACCCTCCTACACCCCTCTATTGACTCCTACACCCCCTTACTGCCTCGTATACCCTCTCTCCCCACCCATAACCTTCTCCGCCCCCCCCCTCAACTTGCTACACCCTCACGCCTCCTACACCCTCCTCTCTCTAACACTCCACTCCCTCATACTCCCTACAGTACACCCCCCTACACCATCCCCGCTCTTATACCCTCCTCTATCCTACACCCTCCTCCTCCTCCTCCTACACTCTCCTACACCTACACCCTCCTACACTCTCCTACACCCTCCTACACTCTCCTACACCCTCCTACACTCTCCTACACCTACAGCCTCCTACACTCTCGTACACTCTCCTACACTTTCCTACACCTACACCCTCCTACACTCTCCTACACTCTCCTACACCCTCCTACACCCTCCTCCTTCTCGTACACCCTCTCCTTCTCTTGCTACACCCTCCTACACCCAGAGGCCATCAACAACCTGCCTCGTAACAGCTCTGCTTCATATTAATGCATCAAATTTTGGTGTATTATATCTCCGGGTCCTCACATTACCACACACTGTTCTTAATCATAAACTGGTGTGCTCCTTGCCTGGTCCTGCGGTGGCTGTGCTGGAGGTGGGGTGGGTGGGGTGAGGTGGGGGTGGGATAGGGTGGGGTGGGGTGGGGGTGGGTGGTGTAGGGGTGGGGTTGAATTTAGCGTGAGAGAGTATTGATTGTTGTTATTGTGAAATGTTGTTGTTTTATGTTGTAGTTGTTTGCTGTTGTTGTTGTCCTTATTCTTCTTCTTCTTCTTCTTCTGTTATTTTCTCTCTGTCTGTCTGTTTTTCTTTTATATATACAAATAAAAACGGTATAATAAGCCCGTAAGAAACATTACTCTTTGTTCACAATAGATGATTAGGTTAACAATGGCATCGATCTCTCTTAACACACACACACACACACACACACACACACACACACACACACACACACACACACACACACACACACACACACACAAGCATTATTACCATCGTCTTGAACAACAGCAGCATCACCTGGCTTCAACCTGAGATGCTAATGAGTACAACTATAAATATCTCTCCATGTTTGGCTGGTCACTATTGTTGTTGCTACACCCTGGGCAGATGAGCTGTACTGCCTCGCCTACACTACTACTACTACTGGGGGGGGTTTATAGGACCTACCTGACGGGGGGAGTCGTGTACATTTCTTTACTTACCTGTGTAAAGAAGAGCGAGTTCTTTATTTTATTTATTTTTTGTATCTGTTTTGTTTAGTTGTTATTGTTTTGATTGTTGTTGTTGTGGTTCTTTTTCGTGTTCTCATGTTCTTTTGTTCTTGTTCTTCTATTATTATTTTTAATATTTGTTACTTTATTTTAATCACTTCTCCACTTTTCAGCCTTACTAGCCAGTCGGGGGTGGTCGGTTAGTTCCCTGTTACCACACTGTTAGCAAGTGCTGGGCATGTACTGGCCCTTCACTGTATACCTGAACATGTACCAGTGTTAGTTAGGTCTGGGCATAAAGGACCTCACACAAGGGGCTGTTACAACATTACTCTGGCAGGTTATTCCAAGTGAGGACTGAGAGTTTTGTGTTAGTGATAACTTCTTTAATTCAGAGGCCATTATTAGTAGAGAGAGAGAGAGAGGGGGGGGAGAGAGAGGGGGGGAGAGAGAGAGAGAAAGAGAGAGGGGGAAAGAGAGACGTCCTTATTAGTGAGAAAAAGAGATAGAAAGACATTATTATTATTAGAATGTGTGTGTGTGTGTGTGTGTGTGTGTGTGTGTGTGTGTGTGCATCTCTATCATTACCTCCCTCTTCACCTCACACTACCCTCAGCCAATCACGGTGACTTACGTTGGCATAATGTTAATGATTTACGAGTCGACCTCACACCACCTCACACCCCCCTCCCCCCCCCCTCTCTCTCATACTCAAAGATTCCTATGTTATATTTCATCCTTAACTGGTGAAGCGAGAAACCCCATCTATCTCACTACATATCCCTGAGACAAAGGAGGAGTTTATAAATGGCGTCGATCTTGCACTGTGACTCTACCCCTTAATGTTTTACGTCAGTATGGTTAGGAATGTAATTTACTCACCCAGGTTGTAGAGACTTTTGAGTTAAGTTAATTTTAGAACATTATTGATATAGCTTCGTTGTTATTCGTTCTTATTTTGCTTGATGGGAAACTTAATTATTATTATTTTTATTTTTTTTTTACGTTTGTGAGTAAGACGACTTGAATTTCTTTTATTTAATTCGATTTTGTTTATCATTATGGGTTTTGTGGTACACCTTCACTAGCACCTGTCTGTCTGTCTGTCTGTCTGTCTGTCTGTGTTCATTCATCACTCAATAAAAGTTCATGTTCTCGATCCAGGCGTCAAGAAATAATAACTAAAAGATCAAATCGCTTTATATTAATGATCCAACTGACTCTCACCTGAATCAGCTTAATCACAATTGACTCACCTGAATCAGCTTAATTACAATTGACTCACCTGAATCAGCTTAATTACATCTGACTCACCTGAATCAGCTTAATTACATCTGACTCACCTGAATCAACTTTAATTATAACTGACTCTCACCTGAATCAGCTTAATTAACTAAGTATTCTCACGATTTCATTTTTATTTTCGAATCAGGACTTTCAGAAACACACACACACACACACACACACACACACACACACATTAACACATACACACACACACACACACACACACACACACACACACATACACATACACACACACACACACACACACACACACACACACACACACACAGTCTCATTAATTAAGCCATTGTGGGGACTTCTTTTTACACAGAAAGACATGAGTTTAGAAGCAGTGCACCACCTCCTGAGGCTGTCGTGCCGGAGGAGGTGGTGCAAGAAGGAGTGGATAGACTGGATGGTGGATAAGAAAGAAAAAAATAATTATCACCTGAAGAATCTGCACCCCAGTTTATTTCACCTGAAGATTAATCACCCTAACACTAATTTAATCTACTCTAATACTGATTTAACCTAACCTAACCGAACCCCAGCAGTAACCTAACCTAACCTTAATTTACCTAATCTAACCCAATCCAACCTGACCTAACTTCATCAAACCTAACTTAGCCTGACCTGAGTTAACCTAACCTAACCCTGATTTAAATCGATCAACAAAACCTAAACCAAATAATGAACAAATTAAACTTAATGTAGGAGTCACATTAACACTTTATCAGAAGAGTTCACATAGCGTTATACTAGTGGTTTAACTTCGTGTTTTTAGAGGTATTGGTTTAATCATATACATGTTTTAAGTTTCAACAAGTATCAGTGTGTTTTTCTATTCGTTTTCAGATAGTGTTAAGCTAGTGGTTTAATTTGTCATGTTTTAAGAAGTATTGGTTTATTCTTATACTAGTTTTATGTTTAAGTATCAAATTATTATTCTATTCGTTTAAATTTTTTTTCAAGAGGTATTGGTTTAATTAAGCTTATAAATGGGTTAATGTTCGTCTAAGGTTAATGGTCTCAGCTGAACTAATCCGACCTGATAATCCGATCCGGTCATCAGGTACAATATTAGATTGAACGGCTTTTGTTCACCTGGGCGGCCATAGTCTCACTACTTCTACGTCTACAGATTATATACGAGGTTCATGTGAGGTTAGATTATATTAAGTTAGTGTAGATTAGTGTTAGGGTGGTGTTAATCTAAAGGTTAAATAAGCTGGTGTTTTTTTTTTAGATTATTATTAACACATTGATGTTCCTCAGTCGTCATCGCGTTGATATTTGGAGGAAAATAAACAAATTCCTTAGATAATTGAGTTAAGATAGTGGTTGTGTTACATGGGGTTGAATACCATTAATGACAGTTCTAAAGGTAAGGTATCCCTCAGCGGAACCTTTAAGTTTACTCATTCTAATATTCTATCTGAAATGAAAACTAAAATCTCGGTGAGAATTGTGTAAAAGCAGTTTGGGTGTTTGTGGTATTTCATGGTTGTTATCTCACTCAGGTTGAGGCTCATTCACAAGTTATCTGATCCTGTGTAAAAACTGGACCAAAGATGTTATTATGATTGTGTCTCGGTTGGTTAAAACAGACAGAGTGCTTGTACGAGGTTACACTTATACTTGTACCATCAGCCTCACAACTCCCCATTCACCTATGTACTCGGACTGATCCTTTCATCTTCCGGGTTCGCAACACGCTTAGTAGATAATTTTCTAATTATCATTCTAAAAGCGTCCACACGAGATGATGTGAAGCTGCTGTTAATCTGATAATTAGTCTCCGGCATGAGGCTTGACAAAAAGCAGCGGGGCAAACTCCTCACCCTGGGGCACCACCTTTGTTGTTGTTTTTGTGTTAAAGTGTAGATTTGATTTACTAGACACTTGTGCTGAGCGCCGCTTGATATGAGAGGCTGTTAAACCTCCCTCGCTCCACATTACAACCCCTCTCTCTGTTTTTCCCTCTTCTCTTGCGCCAGTGTTCTGTAATGATAAATATTTTTAGCATTTTGTTTTACTTCAGGTGCTTCTTAGGTGTTCAGTGAAGCGAACAGGTAATTGACCCTCCACGTACACTGTTGGTATGTCGTGATGTTTGTTATGAAGGACTGTGGCAGCCATCAAGTTTCCCTTCTTAACACACTTCTCGTTTTTAGCGCCGCGTCATTAACCATTATTTCAGGTCATAAAACTGCTTTTTTCAGGCCACGTCATAACTATCTTTTCTCGTCATAAATTACTCTTTTTTTTTCCCGGCCACTAATACCCGGCACAGCTTGTTAACTATCTTATCCATCACTTCAGGTTACTTGAGTCTCAACTAATGTCTGTATCATGCATCAATCTCGAAATTCTTAAAAGTATATGACTAACGCACCAGCAGTTATACTCACCATCAACACACGTAAATATTTCACACAATAATACAAAAACTAATTCACCAGCACACAACAACACAACTAATTCACCATCACACAGTAACTCTCTCTACCTGACATAACGATATAATCCTTACCATAATAACTCCCTCTGTGGTGTTAATTAGTTAAGTCTTTACATTCCTAGATGACTTGACTGATCAGGACCACCCTGGAGGAGTAAAAGTCTTGGTTCCTGGAGACGCTGGTGAAGGAGGTCACTCAGCTCTCAATAAAAGCCTCCCACCAGATGAGATTTTATTTGTTACCCGAAACTTGGGATTTTAGGTTTGATCTCTCAATTGGTCTGTTTTGGCGACTTTCTTCAGTAAAAAAAGTATTATTTCTCAAACTTTTAAAATATCTTGAGGTTTGTAATTGCTTCAGGTTGTCCGGTTTTAGGGACCTGTGAGGATGGTAAGGGAAGGACCAGCCAGGTAATGCTGTACTGCCTCGGGGAATCAATGATTTACACAACTGCTTTTACCACTAACAATGAGTGTGAATTAAAGGTTAAATCTATACCACCTAACTGTTAATAACCGGCGTCTGATAATCTTGGTCTATATAATATTTTAACATGTTTTCCAGCCACTGTCTCTATATCACAGCTTGTAACTATTACACCCTAACGATCGTGTTTTATAACCTAACAACTTCATCAAGAGCTTTAGTTTCAAATCATAAAGTGAGTAGATTTAATAGTTAATAAGAACATAAACACTAATGGCGTAACAACAGTGTAATAGCCTCTAAGAATGTCTAAACATTTATGAAACAACTGTGCAGTGTTCTTGGTCCGTGGGGGGGGGGGGGGGGGGGGCTTTAGGTACAGCTCATTTACCCATAAGGTGATTTCTTCTTTAATTATATAGGAACACTTCTAACTGTCTCTCAGTATATTTACGACACGGCACACAGTTTGAGAAGAATAACACACACGCACACACACACGCACACACAAGCCAGGGGCAGGAGAGGAACAGGTGTGAGTCTCGGCTCCTAATTAAGAAGGTGTACATCCCTGGACACACGGTAATGACCTGGCCCACAGGTGTTGGGGTCGTTTGGATATTATAAACACAGCGATGGTGTGGTGTGGTGTGTAGGGGGTTGTGATGGTGGTGTGGTGAGTGGGGGGTTGTGATGGTGGTGTGGTGTGTAGGGGGGTTGTGATGGTGGTGTGGTGAGTGGGGGGTTGTGATGGTGGTGTGGTGAGTAGGGGGTTGTGATGGTGGTGTGGTGAGTGGGGGGTTGTGATGATGGTGTGGTGAGTAGGGGGTTGTGATGGTGGTGTGGTGAGTGGGGGTTGTGATGGTGGTGTGGTGAGTGGGGGGTTGTGATGGTGGTGTGGTGAGTGGGGGGTTGTGATGGCGGTGTGGTGAGTGGGGGGTTGTGATGGTGGTGTGGTGAGTGGGGGGTTGTGATGGTGGTGTGGTGAGTAGGGGGTTGTGATGGTGGTGTGGTGATTAGGGGGTTGTGATGGTGGTGTGGTGAGTGGGGGGTTGTGATGGTGGTGTGGTGAGTGGGGGGTTGTGATGATGGTGTGGTGAGTAGGGGGTTGTGATGGTGGTGTGGTGAGTGGGGGGTTGTGATGGTGGTGTGGTGAGTAGGGGGTTGTGATGGTGGTGTGGTGAGTGGGGGGTTGTGATGATGGTGTGGTGAGTAGGGGGTTGTGATGGTGGTGTGGTGAGTGGGGGGTTGTGATGATGGTGTGGTGAGTAGGGGGTTGTGATGGTGGTGTGGTGAGTGGGGGGTTGTGATGATGGTGTGGTGAGTAGGGGGTTGTGATGGTGGTGTGGTGAGTGGGGGGTTGTGATGGTGGTGTGGTGAGTGGGGGGTTGTGATGGTGGTGTGGTGAGTGGGGGGTTGTGATGGTGGTGTGGTGAGTGGGGGGTTGTGATGGTGGTGTGGTGAGTGGAGGTTATGATGATGGTGTGGTGATTAGGGGGTTGTGATGGTGGTGTGGTGAGTGGAGGTTATGATGATGGTGTGGTGATTAGGGGGTTGTGATGGTGGTGTGGTGAGTAGGGGGTTGTGACGATGGTGTGGTGAGTAGGGGGTTGTGATGGTGGTGTGGTGAGTGGGGGGTTGTGATGATGGTGTGGTGAGTAGGGGGTTGTGATGGTGGTGTGGTGAGTGGGGGTTGTGATGGTGGTGTGGTGAGTGGGGGGTTGTGATGGTGGTGTGGTGAGTGGGGGGTTGTGATGGTGGTGTGGTGAGTGGGGGGTTGTGATGGTGGTGTGGTGAGTGGAGGTTATGATGATGGTGTGGTGATTAGGGGGTTGTGATGGTGGTGTGGTGAGTAGGGGGTTGTGACGATGGTGTGGTGATTAGGGGGTTGTGATGGTGGTGTGGTGAGTGGGGGTTGTGATGGTGGTGTGGTGAGTGGGGGGTTGTGATGGTGGTGTGGTGAGTGGGGGTTGTGATGATGCTGTGGTGATTAGGGGGTTGTGATGATGGTGTGGTGATTAGGGGGTTGCGATGGTGGTGTGGTGAGTGGGGGGTTGTGATGGTGGTGTGTTGAGTGGGGGGTTGTGATGATGGTGTGGTGATTAGGGGGTTGTAATGGTTATGTTGTGATTATGCAAATTGAATTTGAATTTTGCCATGTAAAGCGGCTAGTTTATTGTGCACTCCATACTCATCCTGTGAGCGGTAGCGCAAAAGGATTACAGAGCAGAGGTCACAAAGGGTGTGTATAACAGACCCCAGTGGTCAGGATATTATAGTATCGAGTGTTGCAGAGTATTTCAAATACATTGTTTAGTTCTGTACATTGAGGGTTGCTTATTCACAACTGCGTGAGTACAGGTGTGTGAGGCAATATGTCTGACCGCACACTTTGCTATTTACATCTGCGTGAGAGGTATTCAAGCACATTGTGCGTTTGGTTCTATACATAGGAATTGGCTTAGCTACAGACCGTAAAGAAATGGATACAATCTTAATATATCGTCTATCTTGCCATTAGAGATAAAGCGTTGTTCCATTTCACACAGTGTGCTTGGACCTGTTCCTAAAAGGTTCTATTTTCTCACACTCGAGGACGTAGTGTTGGAGTGTGTGGCCATATGTCTGGCCACACACTTTGCATTTAGTCTTGGTCACATCTGCTTGAGGAACATACTGCCAGAGGTACTTACTGTATACCCTAACCTTAGTCTAACGGCTACATCATTTTGTAATCTAGTGATCTTGTTACTTGCTCCATATACATGTTTCACGTTGATTGTGACGACTCCTGACCACGACGACACTGACCACGACGACACTAACCACACCAATCCTAACAACGACCACTTATACGACAAAACTAACTACGCCGAACCTACCACACAACGACCCTTATTGGCCCTTCTGAACGGGACGACCCAAGACCAGAACGTTCGACTTCATTCCCAAACGACCACCATGACGCCGTCCTTGTCGTGATGAGCCCCGCCCATGACGACCCTGGGTGTAAAAACGACCCTGTCCACGACGACACTGCCGACATTACGTGGTGGGGTCACGTGGTCGACCCAGAGGTCATCACCAATCAGCGACCACGAGCAGTGTTGCCACTTTTTACGACCTTGAATTGTTTCCCGTTTCCTGGCATTTCTCTTTTGTTTCTCTTTTTCTTTTTTATAATTTTTATTATTTTTCTTGTTTCTCTTTTTTACTTTATTATTATTATTATTATTATTATTATTATTATTTGTTTCCCGCTTATATTTTATATTTTGTTTATTTTGCTTTCGCTTTTTATTTTTTATTTATTATTATTTTTTGTATTATTATTATATTTCTTTTGTATCTCTTATTATTATTATTATTGCTATTATTATTATTTTATTATTTTTTGTTTTTCTGCACCACACAGGTGTATCTTCCCATCAATTAGTATTTTACCTGTTTTTTTACAATAGCCAATTTGTAATGTATATCTATAGACACCTTGGCAATATACACATAAATCATAAGAACTATCTTCCCGTGGTGCTGAGACATACATATAATACATACATACATACATACATACATACATACACCAGCGAGAATCAAACCCATGATGTACTAACCAGGAACACTAAACTACCAAGTACTTACCAGAACTGACCCATTCCTATCCATTCATATCTGACAGCAACTAAGAACTATCATGAGACAGCCCTCACACCTCTCCTGAAACTCACATTTTTTTTTATAAATTTTCCAGCAATTTCAAACTTGATAATTCTTCAACTTATTCTGAACTTCAATTATCCATCAACTTTTATCTTTTTAATTGGTCGCGGCTCTCGTTCCTCGTGTGTTTAAGAATAATTAAGTTATATCGTAGTTTTTTCTCTCTGATTTATTTGTATGTCTAAACTGTTTACATAATGTAGGTTTTGTGTACACCTGTATTGTTTATTTACATGTATCTATCATTAAACTTATATACCAGGTCTTACACTGATAACCTTCCTCCTCCACTCCCTCAGGACCTTCACTCACTACCTCCTTATACCAACCTTCCCCTAACCTCTCCTCCTTCACCACTCCCTCAAGACCTTCACTCTCTACCTCCCTATACCAACCTTCCCCTAACCTCTCCTCCTTCACCACTCCCTCAAGACCTTCACTCACTACCTCCTTATACCAACCTTCCCCTAACCTCTCCTCCTTCACCACTCCCTCAAGACCTTCACTCTCTACCTCCCTATACCAACCTTCCCCTAACCTCTCCTCCTTCACCACTCCCTCAAGACCTTCACTCTCTACCTCCCTATACCAACCTTCCCCTAACCTCTCCTCCTTCACCACTCCCTCAAGACCTTCACTCTCTACC
>CAUDMG010001246.1:1185000-1215000 GCA_958450375.1 Homarus gammarus | reverse complement strand
ACAACCTCTATATTACTTCCAGAACCTCTATATTACTTCCAGAACCTCTATATTACCTCCAGAACCTTTATCTGACCTCCAGAACCTCTAAATTACCCCCAGAACCTCTATATTACCCCCGAACCTCTATATTACCTCCAGAACCTTTATATGACCTCCAGAACCTCTAAATTACCCCCAGAACCTCTATATTACCCCCGAACCTCTATATTACCTCCAGAACCTTTATATGACCTCCAGGACCTCTATATTACCTCCACCTTCTCTATATTACCCACAGAACCTCTATATTACCTCCAGAAACTCTATATTACCTCCAGAACCTCTATATGACCCACAGAACCTCTATATTACCTCCAGAACTTTTCAACCTGGCAACATTTCCCATCACCGCAGTGCTTAAATTTCAATGTCTTAGTCATTCCACCTTGCAACACTCTCAAGATTGCAGTACCTGTAATAACCCTCAATCGGTCAACCTTGCACTGCTGTACTCGTATTTTCCAGAAATTCGCAACTCTCTCAAGCCTTGAATCATCACTATCACCACTACTAGTACCAGCACCACCACTACAACTACTACTATCTATACCATCACTAATGCTACTACCTACACTACTACTACTGCTACTACTACTACTTTTTTTTTTTAGATATGGCCTCCATCCTCCCCTAATAGCCATACCTTCGCCACCATTTTATTACCTTAAAAGTAAATATCCTACTACTACTACTACTACTACTACTACTACTACTACTACTACTACTACCAAAGTTGTCAGCCCTCACAAATACTAGTTACTCGCCATACACTTGACCTTTCCCCAACTACACATTTAACTTATAATGGCCAACCACGTCTGTTTAATGGCCAACCACGTCTATTTACTGGCCAACCACGTCTATTTAATGGCCAACCACGTCTATTTACTGGCCAACCACGTCTATTTACTGGCCAACCACGTCTATTTACTGGCCAACCACGTCTATCTAATGACCAGCCACGTCTATTTACTGGCCAACCACGTCTATTTAATGGCCAACCACGCCTGTTTAATGGCCAACCACGTCTATTTAATAAACTTTTTAGGTCCAAAAATTTTTACATCGTTAAATTGTAAAACCTCGTGACCATTTTCAACCAAGTCTAATTTTTTTCACATTGTTCGTGACTCGGTACAACATAACTGTAGGTGATTCATGTATACCGCAGACTTTAAAGAACTGGCTAGGTATATAATGTGAGGCATATAAGGTATAGTGACAATTTTGGGGTGATTTTTTTAAACGTTTTACAAATATCATAAATTATTTCCTCTAAAATGACCCAAATAAAGGTAATATTTTTTTTAGGTTTACGTAAAATAACATCAATATTTACGGTTTATTATAATCTATCATTCATGTACTATTACTAATGGTACTATTACTACTACTACTACTATTTTTTGGGTAGCGTGACCTCCAGTGTCCCCCAATAGCCACACCTTCACCACCACTACTACTACTACTATTACTACCACCACCGATAATTGAGTAGTTTGATAGCCAGTAGGATGAAAAATTGTTCTGTTTACGAAATTTTCTCACTATTCCTGTCTCTGTGTTCCCTCAGCACCCAGCTCCTCCTCGTCCTGACGGTGTTACAGACCCTCTTGAAGACCTTCCTGTGGGAGGAGGGGGCATCATCAGAGCAGGAACGATGAGGACCAATAAAACGGAAGCAATTAGTGTGAACAACTGAGGCTGTTAGGGTGAAGGAGGGAACGAGTAGTGATGGGGGGGGGGGGGGTGGTGGTGGTGAGGAGGGTGGGGGGAGGGGTGAGATTATTGAGTTGGGGACGAGGAGGAGGAGGTGTGAGGGGATGGAAGTGAAGAGAGAGCTCAGCTGGACTTCGCCTGACCACTGCAGGTTTTTGGGCTCTTGACGAACTACGTGTGTGTGTGTGGGGGGGGGGGTGTATTATTCAGTCTATTCACACCTGTACATTAATCAATTTATTCACTATATTATTCACACCTGTTCATGTCTACCTTCATTCTAACACGTGTTTGTTACTCCCACACAGAGGCCAGCCGAGGCTACAGAGATCTCACCAGTGAACTTCGGCAGGTGGAGGTATGTAAATATTCCACGATTAGTTTGTGATTAGTGATTAGTTTTGCAGTTATAGGTAGAGTACTTAAGGAGCTTCCAAGATTAGGAGTGATTAGTTTTGCAATTAGAGGTACAGTACTTAAGGCTTTAACGATTAGAAGTGATTAGGAATGATTAGAAGCATAAATAACCTGTAGTGAAGCTCTTTCAATCTCACCTGCTGTACAATACATTATGTGGTGATGCCAAAGACTGAGAATTGTCTTAACGAGTCACCTGCCTGGGTTATTAAAACACCTGTCTTAGCTCTTACTTTCTCCCGACAACTCTGAAAGTTTTAACTCGTCATTAACTCGCAAAACATTAACTCGTAAAACATTAACTCGTAAAACATTAACTCGTAAAACATTAACTCGTAATTAACTCGTAAAACATTAACTCGTAAAGCATTAACTCGTAAAACATTAACTCGTAAAACATTAACTCGTAATTAACTCGTAAAACATTAACTCGTCGTTAACTCGTAAAACATTAACTCGTAAAGCATTAACTCGTAAAACATTAACTCGTCGTTAACTCGTAAATTAGTAAAACATTAACTCGTCATTAACTCGTAAAACATAAACTCGTAAAGTATTGATGGATGTTTATTGTATTACGTAATGTTTGTGATGTGTAATTTGATATGTTGTTAATAATTGTACGATTGTTATGTATTGAAGAAGAAGAAGAAGAAGAAGAAGAAGAAGAAAGAAGATATTATTATTATTTATGTTACCTCAATCATCATTCATGCCATTATTTACGATCACTTAATTAGACCATTAAGAAGACGAATCATAATTCATTAAAGGAAAAAAAAAAGACCAAAAAGTGATTGAAAAACCCTTTAACATGTTGTCTAAATCATTTAACAATAGAAAACGTTAATTACATCTTCCCGGTAATTAGTACTGTCTTAACTATGCCTCTCTCATCGTTGTCACGGGTCTTAATAGTCAGGATAATGTATGAGGCTTTATTACGTTGTCGAGTCTTGGATTATAGCCTCTCGTGCCTCTTGATTTTATGGCGAAGTAATATTTCATAGAGTTTAAAGGGGTAAGGGGTAAGGGGTAGGGGGTGGGGGTGGGGGGAGGGGGGTGATTTATAGCTGAGGAAACTTAGGGGGTGTGTGTGGGGGAATGTATGTATGTTTATGTTATGTAGACAGTTGGTTGTATATACTCTAAAGACACACACACACACGCACACACACACACACACACACACACATACAAACACACACAAACCATATACAGTATAAACCGATAAATGTATATGTATGTTTCTTGTGTGTGTGTGCGTGTTTGTATGTCTGTTTGTGTGTAGGTTTATACAATATTACTCGACGCACATAAATTCATTTGCCTCAGGTTATAATCGCTTGTTTGAGACGACGTAACAATTCTTAACCATTCTCTTCAGCTCATTCTTCCACAAACATCTAATTACCACACCTTATGTATCTTATTCATTAACCTGTTATTTATAGTTTTCATCCTAGAATACTAATCGTCATGGGTTAGTAAGAGACGAAATTAAAAGTCGTATTTTAACACACACACTCTCTCTCTCTCTCTCTCTCTCTCTCTCTCTCTCTCTCTCTCTCTCGTCAAGGTGTGCTGTATATAATTAAGCAATGTGTGTAAAGGTTTATACAGGTATGTAGGTCAGACACTGCAGGTGAGATGAAGGTGAATTTCTGTGAACCTGAGTGTGTCTTAATGTAAGTGTGTTTCTTTGAGCTTAAGTGTGTCTTAATGTCTTTCTCAAACTAACACCACCTGTCCTTGAAACCATCTGTGGGCCTGGGAACACCTGCATAAAATGTTGTTGTTTTTTAATCACCAGCGCTAAAAACCTCATTAAACAGAAACACGTATGTGGAATCCGTCTCGTGTTGTGGAAACTTATTAACTTGTTTTTCCTCAACTGCATTGCATCATAAATTTACTGCAATCCTCTGAAGTTTGTGTGTGACGTATTATAACCTGGCACTCTTGATTGTGAATTTTTTCTTGATTTTTCTTATTTTTATTTTATTTATTATTTGTTTTCATTGCTAACATCTTTTTTTTTGTTTAATGGTTGTAGAGGGATATTGTTTATTTGTTTATTTGTTTCAAGGATAGAGTAATGAAAATAGTATATGTTTTTATCTCTTCAATCTCTCCATTGTTATTGTTCATTTGGTTTCTTTGTCTGTATGTGTCTGTCTGTCTCTCACTCCAAGAAGTTAATGAATAATTAAACCCAAGTTAATGCAAAGGTGACTCTCTCTCTCTCTCTCTCTCTCTCTCTCTCTCTCTCTCTCTCTCTCTCTCTCAGCCAATGTAAGGACGACACTTCAGTAATGAGCCTTTGTGAAGAAAATTATCATCTGTCTTGAAAAAAAAATCAGAAAAATCACAAACCAGTTGGAATAATGTTCAGTCTGTTCATATATCCACAGTAGTACTTAAGGAAGGGAGTTAGACCATCCAGTTAACTACTTCGCTTTTGCTTTCTGGCCACAAACAAACACTTGAAGAATACTCGTTGAATATACAATCATGGCGAGAAGCACTAATATGATGTTTGCTTTTGTAGAGAATAATTATTAAGTTTTAGATTAACTCCTTGTATGTGAGGCAATTATTATTATTATTATTATTATTATTATTATTATTATTATTAAAGATGAGTTGCTTATGTGACTATGTGTGTGTGGGTGCTAGTGGATGAAGGGTTGGTGGATGAGGGAGGGGGGTAGTGGGTGAAGGCGAAGTGATAAGTGAGGGAGGAATATAGGGTAAGGGAGAAGTGTGGTAAGTGAGGGAGTGATAATGGGTGAGAGAAGGGAGGTCAATGGGGGAGGACTGTAGGGTGAGGGAAGGGTGATGGTGGTGTGAAGGAGGGATGGTGGGTAAGGGAGGCGTGTATGGGGACGGATGGTGGGTAAAGGAGGCGTGTATGGGGGACGGATGGTGGGTAAGGGAGGCGTGTATGGGGACGGATGATGGGTAAGGGAGGCGTGTATGGGGGACGGATGATGGGTAAG
This sequence comes from Homarus gammarus, assembly GCA_958450375.1. Classification (NCBI taxonomy): domain Eukaryota; kingdom Metazoa; phylum Arthropoda; class Malacostraca; order Decapoda; family Nephropidae; genus Homarus; species Homarus gammarus. Next base: position 1,209,820 of record CAUDMG010001246.1, on the reverse strand, counting down.
GGAGGCGTGTATGGGGGACGGATGGTGGGTAAGGGAGGCGTGTATGGGGGACGGATGGTGGGTAAGGGAGGCGTGTATGGGGGACGGATGGTGGGTAAGGGAGGCGTGTAGGGGGGACGGATGGTGGGTAAGGGTGGCGTGTATGGGGGACGGATGGTGGGTAAGGGAGGCGTGTATGGGGGACGGATGGTGGGTAAGGGAGGCGTGTATGGGGGACGGATGGTGGGTAAGGGAGGAGTGTATGGGGGACGGATGGTGGGTAAGGGAGGAGTGTATGGGGGACGGATGATGGGTAAGGGAGGCGTGTATGGGGGACGGATGGTGGGTAAGGGAGGCGTGTATGGGGGACGGATGGTGGGTAAGGGAGGCGTGTATGGGGGACGGATGGTGGGTAAGGGTGGCGTGTATGGGGGACGGATGGTGGGTAAGGGAGGCGTGTAGGGGGACGGATGGTGGGTAAGGGAGGCGTGTATTGGGGACGGATGGTGGGTAAGGGAAGCGTGTAGGGGGGACGGATGGTGGGTAAGGGAGGCGTGTATGGGGGACGGATGGTGGGTAAGGGAAGCGTGTAGGGCGGGAGGGATGGTGAATAAGGGAGGCGTGTAGGGTGAGGGAGGGGTGGTAGTGGCGGGGTGAGGGAGGGAAGGAGAACACCGCAGTCTATGTAGTTCTGTTAAGTTCCCCCTCTCATATGTAAATGGTGGTCCGGTCCGCCCGCCCGCCCGCGCCGCCCGCCAGGTGATGGTGGTAGTGGTGGTGAATGGGTGAGGCAAGTGGGTGGAGTAGTACCAGGTTGGTTGGTTGGTTGGTTGGTTGATGCCTGCTGGTAGTGCTGGTAGTGAAGTTGGTTGTGGTGGTGGTGGTGATGGTGGTAGTGGTGGTGGTAGTGGTGGTAGTGATTGTAAGAATGATGGAAATGGTGATATACTGGTAATGGTGGTAGTCGTAGTGGTGTATTGGTGGAAGTAGTGGTAATAGCGGTAGTGGTGGTAGGGGTGATGGTAGTAGTGGTAGTGGCGTTAGTGGTGGAGTAATGGTGGTGGTGATGGTAGTAGTGGTAGTGGCGTTAGTGGTGGAGTGATGGTGGTGGTGATGGTAGTAGTGGTAGTGGCGTTAGTGGTGGAGTAATGGTGGTGGTGATGGTAGTAGTGGTAGTGGCGTTAGTGGTGGAGTGATGGTGGTGGCGATGGTAGTCGTCATCCTAGTAGCTGACTTGGGTTGGGTGACTTATCGTGTCTTCAGAAACATCCATCAACATCATAAATACAAATAAAATCACAAAATTTACACTAACACTCTTATCTTCTTTTATCTTTACATTAGTATCATACTTTATCATCTTAACAAACACACAAACTTAACAAACACACAAACAAACAAACAAAAAACAAATAAACACAAACCAAAATTAGATCACCTTTTAATATATCTTAAGACGATCAAAAGGAAAACAATAAAATTCCCAGAAGAAAAGTTTACACAAAAAAAGTAAATAAATAAAAATCTCGCGTGACCCGCTGGTAATTTCTATGCAAATTGATTCTGCACATTTTGCACCGAGGCTGAGATTGGCTCGGGGGGAGTTTTGTCGATAAGGAAGTTGGGTACACACCTTCTTTACCTCCTCTTAATCAATGGTGTTTTGAGGGGTCGAGTAAATATTATTGATGGAGTGGGGGGGGGGGGGGAGGGAGGGAGGGGGATTGGGTGGGGTGATGGAAGGAGGGAGGGAGGGGTTATGGGAAGGGAGGAAGGAAGGTAGGAAGAGGAGGGGAGGAGGGAGGGATGGGTTATAAGTGGGGGGAAGGAAGAAAGGAGGGAGGGTGAGGGAGGTCGGTGGGGGGTATTGGTGGGGGGAAGGAAGAAAGGAGGGAGGGTGAGGGAGGTCGGTGGGGGGTATTGGTGGGGGGAAGGAAGAAAGGAGGGAGGGTGAGGGAGGTCGGTGGGGGGTATTGGTGGGGGGAAGGAAGAAAGGAGGGAGGGTGAGGGAGGTCGGTGGGGGGAAGGAAGGCGGGAGATAAGGAATGGTGTTGAGGAAGTTGGTTGGTGGAGGAGATATGACGTGTATGGTTGGAGGAAGAGGTTGGAGGTAGGGTGAAGGAGGAGGAGGAGGGATAAAGGAGGAAGAACAGTTACATGGTTAGAGGGAGGGAGAGAGAGAGAAAGAGAGAGAGAGTTAGGGTGGACAGGCGGGAGATAGGAGGAGGTAGGGAGTAAAAAGGGAGACGAGGGAGGTGAAATTGGAAGGAATGGTGTTAGAGGGAGAGATGATGGGAAGGGAGATGTAGAATAGGAGGATTAGAAAGAGGAGTAGGGAAGGAGAGGAAGACTAGAGGGGAAGAACGGAGAGATTGGTGATACAGAGAGGAAAAGGATTGGAAAAACAGGGATATAGAAGACACACACACACACACACACACACACACACACACACACACACACTGCTATTACTGGACATACACAAACCCAATAGAAACGCACATGGACACGCTCATACACACACTTGAAGATACGTACAGAGGGACGACCAGTTACTAACGCAAATAAGGAGAGACGCAACGAATGGAATGATCATTATATTGTCTGATAAATGTACTGGCTGTCAGAGTGTTAGTGGCTGTCAGAGTGTTAGTGGCTGTCAGAGTGTGAAGCATTGAAATAGGAAAGGAAGCTCATATAAAAATAAAGTAATAGGTAGATAAAGAATAATAATAATAATAATAATAATAATAATGATGATGAACCACACACAGACAGCCAATCAGAAAATCACAAGGTTTATAATACGAATATTTTCAACGTCAGGGAAGTTGCTATTTGAACACTCAGACTTGGCATCTGTTGGCACTCTAGACCGTCAAGTGCCAGTGTTTCAACTAAGCTTCGAGTACTAATAAGAATATATATTTACCTGTTGGTTTACCTGTACTGTAAGATATATATATATATAAATGTTGAGTGTGTGTGTGTGTGTGTGTGTGTGTGTGTGTGTGTGTGTGTGTGTGTGTGTTCTTTGTATGTTGATGTTCAGTCAAGGAGTTGTATTGGCTGTATCTTGTTCTTCAATTTCCTCATGAACAACTGGAGTTATATTGGTGTTTTATATTCACTGTTCAATTGTTCTTCGTGTACTTTTGAACAAAAGTGAGAAATAAGACCAGAACTTTTGTTGTTACCTTAGTTCCTGGTGGACATTATGTTTCTTCTGGTTAACACACACACACACACACACACACACACACACACATACACACACACACACACCAGGGCACTACAGGTATGTCCTCACTACACATTTATTTAAAAAATATACACAATGAGTGAGAGAGAGATGAGAGAGAGGTTAATGAGAGAAAGATGAGGGAGAGGTTAATGAGAGATGAGGGAGAGGTTAATGAGAGAAAGATGAGGGAGAGGTTAATGAGAGAAAGATGAGAGGGAGAGGTTAATGGGAGAAAGATGGGAGGGAGAGGTTAATGAGAGAAAGATGAGAGGGAGAGGTTAATGAGAGAAAGATGAGAGGGAGAGGTTAATGGGAGAAAGATGAGAGGGAGAGGTTAATGAGAGAAAGATGAGAGGGAGAGGTTAATGAGAGAAAGATGAGAGGGAGAGGTTAATGGGAGAAAGATGAGAGGGAGAGGTTAATGAGAGAGAGATGAGGGAGAGAGGTTAATGAGAGATGAGGGAGAGAGGTTAATGAGAGAGAGATGAGAGGGAGAGGTTAATGAGAGGTGAGGGAGAGAGGTTAATGAGAGAGAGATGAGGGAGAGAGGTTAATGAGAGATGAGGGAGAGAGGTTAATGAGAGAGAGATGAGAGGGAGAGGTTAATGAGAGGTGAGGGAGAGAGGTTAATGAGAGAGAGATGAGAGGGAGAGAGTAAGAGAGGGAGGGAGAGAGGTAATGTGAGAGAGATGAGGGAGAGAGGTTAATGAGAGAGAGATGAGAGGGAGAGGTAATGAGAGAGAGGAGAGGAGAGAGGTAATGAGAGAGAGAGGGAGAGGATGAGAGAGAGATGAGGAGAGAGGTGAAGGAGAGAGAGAGGGGGAGAGGAATGAGAGAGAGAGGAGAGAGAGGTAAGAGAGAGAGAGAGGAGAGAGGAATGAGAGAGAAGAGAGGGAGAGAGGTAAGGGAGAGGGAGAGGAGAGAGGAGATGAGAGAGAGAGGAGGAGAGAGGGAAGGAGGAGAGAGGGAGAGGTAAGAGAGAGAGATGAGGGAGAGAGGGAAGAGAGAGAGATGAGGGAGAGAGGTAATGAGAGAGAGATAAGGGAGAGGTTAATGAGAGAGAGAGATGAGGAGAGAGGTGAATGAGAGAGAGATGAGAGGGAGAGGTAATGAGAGGAGAGGAGAGAGGTAATGAGAGAGAGGAGAGGGAGAGGTAATGAGAGAAGATGAGGGAGAGAGGTGAGAGAGAGAGATGAGGGAGAGAGGAATGAGAGAGGAGAGGAGAGAGGAAGGAGAGAGATGAGAGGAGAGAGGTAATGAGAGAGAGAGAGGGAGAGAGGTAATGAGAGAGAGAGGAGAGAGAGAGGAGAGAGGAGATGAGAGGGAGAGGAATGAGAGAGAGGTGAGAGGAGAGAGGAAGAGAGAGAGGGAGGAGAGAGGTAATGAGGAGAGATGAGAGGGAGAGGTAATGAGAGAGAGAGAGGGAGAGGATGAGAGAGAGAGAGAGGAGAGAGGAATGAGAGAGAGAGGAGAGAGAGGAGAGAGAGAGATGAGAGGAGAGGAAGAGAGAGAGGAGAGGAGAGAGGTAATGAGAGAGAGAGGAGAGGGAGAGAGGTAATGAGAGAGAGATGAGAGGGAGAGGAAGGAGAGGTGAGGAGAGAGGAATGAGAGAGGATGAGGGAGAGAGGAAGAGAGAGAGATGAGAGGGAGAGGTAATGAGAGAGAGAGAGGAGAGAGGTAATGAGAGAGAGAGAGGAGGAGAGGAGATGGAGAGAGAGGGAGAGAGGTAATGAGAGAGAGATGAGGGAGAGAGGTAAGGAGAGAGAGAGGAGAGGGAGAGGTAAGAGAGAGAGATGAGGGAGAGAGGTAATGGAGAAAGATGAGGGGAGAGGAAGAGAGGGAGAGGAGAGAGGAATGAGAGAGAGAGGAGGAGAGAGGTAATGAGAGATGAGGGAGAGAGGAATGAGAGAGAGAGAGAGGGAGAGGAGAGAGGTGAGAGGAGAGAGGGAATGAGAGAGAGAGGGGAGAGGAGAGGAGAGAGAGAGGAGAGAGGTAAGAGAGGAGAGAGGGAGAGGAAGAGAGAAGAGAGGGAGAGGAGATGAGAGAGATGAGGGGAGAGGTAATGAGAGAGAGAGAGGGGAGAGGTATGGAGAGAGATGAGGAGGAGAGAGGTAATGAGAGAGAGAGGGGAGAGGAAGGGAGAGTGAGGGGAGAGGAAGGGAGAGAGATGAGAGGGAGAGGTAATGAGGAGAAGAGAGAGAGGAGAGGTGAATGAGAGAGAGATGAGAGGAGAGAGGTAATGAGAGAGAGAGGAGAGAGGAGAGAGGAGAGAGGGAGAGAGGAGAGAGAGGAGAGAGGTAATGAGAGAGAGATGAGAGGGAGAGGTAATGAGAGGTGAGGGAGAGAGGTAGATGAGAGAGGAGAGGGAGAGAGGTAATGAGAGAGAGAGAGGAGAGAGGTTAATGAGAGAGAGATGAGGGAGAGAGGTAATGAGAGAGAGATGAGAGGAGAGAGGTAATGAGAGAGAGAGAGGAGAGAGGTTAATGGAGAGAGAGAGGAGGGAGAGGTAATGAGAGAGAGAGAGGAGAGAGGTAATGAGAGAGAGAGAGGAGAGAGGAATGAGAGAGAGAGGAGGGAGAGGTAATGAGAGAGAGAGGGAGAGAGGTAAGGAGAGAGGAGAGGGAGAGGTAATGAGAGAGATGAGAGGAGAGAGGTAATGAGAGAAGAGAGAGGGAGAGGTAAGGGAGAAAGATGGGAGGGAGAGGTAATGAGAGAGGAGGAGAGAGGAATGAGAGAGAGAGAGAGGAGAGAGGAAGAGAGAGAGAGGAGAGGAGAGAGAGAAGATGAGGAGAGAGGTAAGAGAGAGAGAGGGAGAGGAAGGAGAGAAGATGAGGGAGAGAGGGAATGAGAGAGAGAGAGGAGGAGAGAGGTAATGAGAGAGTGAGGGAGAGAGGTAATGAGAGAAGATGAGGGAGAGGTAATGAGAGAGAGATGAGGGAGAGAGGTAATGGAGAGAGAGAGAGTGAGAGAGGGAGAGAGAGAGAGAGGGAGAGAGGAGAGAGGGAGAGGAGAGAGGAAGGAGAGAGAGATGAGAGGGAGAGGTAATGAGAGAGAGATGAGGAGAGAGGGAATGAGAGAGAGATGAGGGAGAGAGGTAATGAGAGAGAGATGAGGAGGAGAGGTTAATGAGAGAGAGTGAGGGGGAGAGGTTAATGAGAGAGAGGTGAGGGAGAGAGGGTAATGAGAGAGAGGTGAGGGAGAGAGGTTAATGTGAGAGTGATGAGAGGGAGAGGGTGAGGAGAGCGAGAGGAGAGGGAGAGGTTAAGGAGAGAAGAGATGAGAGGAGAGAGGTTAAGGAGAGAGATGAGAGGAGAGAGGTTAATGAGAGAGAGATGAGGGAGAGAGGTATGGAGAGAGGAGATGAGGGAGAGAGGTAATGAGAGAGAGAGGAAGAGGAGAGAGGAGAGAGGGAGGAGAGAGGAATGAGAGAAGATGAGGAGAGAGGTTAATGAGAGAGAGATGAGAGGGAGAGGGAGATGAGAGAGAGAGAGGAGAGAGGAGAGAGGAGAGAGAGGAGAGGAGAGAGGAGGAGAGAGGTTAATGAGAGAGAGATGAGGGAGAGAGGTAATGAGAGAGAGATGAGGAGAGAGGGAGATGAGAGAGAGAGAGGGAGAGAGGTAATGAGAGAAGAGAGAGGGAGAGGTAAGGAGAGAGAGAGGAGAGAGGTATGAGAGAGAGAGAGGGAGAGAGGAAGAGAGAGAGGAGAGAGAGGTTAAGGAGAGGGAGAAGAGAGGGAGAGGAATGAGAGGGAGAGGAATGAGAGGTAATGAGAGAGAGATGAGAGGAGAGAGGTAATGGGAGAGAGATGAGGGAGAGGTAATGAGAGAGAGATGAGGGAGAGGTAATGAGAGAAAGATGAGGGGAGAGGTTAATGAGGAGAGATGAGGAGGAGAGGTAATGAGAGAAGATGAGAGGGAGAGGTAATGAGAGAGATGAGGGGAGAGGTTAATGAGAGAGAGATGAGGAGGGAGAGGTAATGGGAGAGAGAGAGGAGAGAGGTAATGGGAGAGAGATGAGAGGGAGAGGAAGGGAGAGAAGATGAGAGGGAGAGGTTAATGGAGAAGATGAGAGAGGAGAGGTTAATGAGAGAGAGAGGAGGGAGAGGTAAGAGAGAGAGAGATGGGGGAGAGAGGTTAATGAGAGAGAGATGAGGGAGAGGTTAATGAGAGAGAGATGAGGGAGAGAGGTTAATGAGAGAGAGATGAGAGGGAGAGGTTAATGGGAGAAAGATGAGAGGGAGAGGTTAATGGGAGAAAGATGAGAGGGAGAGGTTAATGGGAGAAAGATGAGAGGGAGAGGTTAATGGGAGAAGATGAGAGGGAGAGGTAATGGGAGAAAGATGAGAGGAGAGGTTAATGGGAGAAAGATGAGAGGGAGAGGTTAATGGAGAAGAGAGAGGAGGAGGAGAAGAGGAGAGGGAGAGGAAGGAGAAGATGAGGGGAGAGGTTAATGAGAGAGAGATGAGGGAGAGAGGTAATGAGAGAAAGATGAGGGGGAGAGGTTAATGATAGAGAGATGTGGGAGAGGTTAATGAGAGAAAGATGAGGGGGAGAGGTTAATGAGAGAGAGATGAGGGAGAGAGGTTAATGAGAGAGAGATGAGAGGGAGAGGTTAATGGGAGAAAGATGAGAGGGAGAGGTTAATGGGAGAAAGATGAGAGGGAGAGGTTCATGGGAGAAAGATGAGGGAGAGGAATGAGAGAGATGAGAGGGAGAGGTTAATGAGAGAAAGATGAGGGAGAGAGGTTAATGAGAGAGAGATGAGAGGGAGAGGTTAATGAGAGAGATGAGGGGGAGAGGATAAAGAGAGAAAGATGAGGGGGAGAGGTTAATGGGAGAAAGATGAGAGGGAGAGGTAATGGGAGAGAGATGAGAGGGAGAGGTAATGGAGAAAGATGAGAGGAGAGGTTAATGGGAGAAAGATGAGAGGGAGAGGTAATGGAGAAAGATGAGGGAGAGAGGTAATGAGAGAGAGATGAGGAGAGAGGTAATGAGAGAGAGATGAGGAGAGAGGTTAATGAGAGAGAGATGAGGGAGAGGTAAGAGAGAGATGAGGGAGAGGTTAATGAGAGAAAGAAGAGGGAGAGGTTAATGAGAGAGAGATGAGGGAGAGAGGTTAATGAGAGAGAGATGAGAGGGAGAGGTTAATGAGAGAGAGATGAGAGGGAGAGGTTAATGAGAGAGAGATGAGAGGGAGAGGTTAATGAGAGAAAGATGAGAGGGAGAGGTTAATGGAGAGAGAGATGAGAGGGAGAGGTTAATGAGAGAAGAGAGGAGAGAGGAGAGAGAGAGATGAGGGAGAGAGGTTAATGAGAGAGAGATGGGGGAGAGAGGTTAATGAGAGAGAGATGAGGGAGAGGTTAATGAGAGAGAGATGAGGGAGAGGTTAATGAGAGAAAGATGAGGGAGAGAGGTTAATGAGAGAGAGATGAGGGAGAGAGGTTAATGAGAGAGAGATGGGGGAGAGAGGTTAATGAGAGAGAGATGAGGGAGAGGTTAATGAGAGAGAGATGAGGGAGAGGTTAATGAGAGAAAGATGAGAGGGAGAGGTTAATGAGAGAGAGATGAGAGGGAGAGGTTAATGAGAGAAAGATGAGAGGGAGAGGTTAATGAGAGAGAGATGAGGGAGAGGTAATGGAGAAAGATGAGGGGGAGAGGTTAATGAGAGAGATGAGAGGGAGAGGTTAATGAGAGAAAGATGAGAGGGAGAGGTTAATGAGAGAAAGATGAGAGGGAGAGGTTAATGGGAGAAAGATGAGAGGGAGAGGTTAATGGGAGAAAGATGAGAGGGAGAGGTTAATGGAGAAAGATGAGAGGGAGAGGTTAATGAGAGAGAGATGAGGGAGAGGTTAATGAGAGAAAGATGAGGGAGAGGTTAATGGGAGAAAGATGAGAGGGAGAGGTTAATGGGAGAAAGATGAGAGGGAGAGGTTAATGGGAGAAAGATGAGAGGGAGAGGTTAATGGGAGAGAGAGGGAGAGGAATGGAGAAGATGAGAGGGAGAGGTTAATGGGAGAAAGATGAGAGGGAGAGGTTAATGGGAGAAAGATGAGAGGGAGAGGTTAATGGGAGAAAGATGAGAGGGAGAGGTTAATGGGAGAAAGATGAGAGGGAGAGGTTAATGGGAGAAAGATGAGAGGGAGAGGTTAATGAGAGAAAGATGAGGGAGAGAGGTTAATGAGAGAGAGATGAGGGAGAGAGGTAATGGAGAGAGATGAGGGAGAGAGGTTAATGAGAGAGAGATGAGGGAGAGGTTAATGAGAGAGAGATGAGGGAGAGAGGTTAATGAGAGAGAGATGAGGGAGAGAGGTTAATGAGAGAGAGATGAGGGAGAGAGGTTAATGAGAGAGAGATGAGGGAGAGGTTAATGAGAGAGAGATGAGGGAGAGGTTAATGAGAGAGAGATGAGGGAGAGGAGAGAGAGAGATGAGAGGGAGAGGTTAATGAGAGAGAGATGAGAGGGAGAGGTTAATGAGAGAGAGATGAGGGAGAGGTTAATGAGAGAGAGATGAGAGGGAGAGGTAAATGAGAGAGAGATGAGAGGGAGAGGAAGAGAGAGAGATGAGAGGGAGAGGTTAATGAGAGAAAGATGAGGAGAGAGAGGAAGAGAGAGAGATGAGGGAGAGAGGTTAATGAGAGAGAGATGAGGGAGAGGTTAATGAGAGAAAGATGAGGGAGAGAGGTTAATGAGAGAGATGAGGGAGAGAGGTTAATGAGAGAGAGATGAGGGAGAGGTTAATGGAGAGAGATGAGGGAGAGAGGTTAATGAGAGAGAGATGAGGGAGAGAGGTTAATGAGAGAGAGATGAGAGGGAGAGGTTAATGAGAGAAAGATGAGAGGGAGAGGTTAATGAGAGAGAGATGAGGGAGAGGTTAATGAGAGAGAGATGAGGGAGAGGTTAATGAGAGAGAGATGAGAGGGAGAGGTTAATGAGAGAGAGAGGTTAATGAGAGAGAGATGAGGGAGAGAGGTTAATGAGAGAGAGAGGTTAATGAGAGAAAGATGAGAGGGAGAGGTTAATGAGAGAAAGATGAGAGGGAGAGAGGTTAATGAGAGAGAGATGAGAGGGAGAGGTTAATGAGAGAGAGAGGTTAATGAGAGAAAGATGAGAGGGAGAGGTTAATGGGAGAAAGATGAGAGGGAGAGGTTAATGAGAGAAAGATGAGAGGGAGAGAGGTTAATGAGAGAGAGATGAGGGAGAGGTTAATGAGAGAAAGATGAGGGAGAGAGGTTAATGAGAGAGAGATGAGGGAGAGAGGTTAATGAGAGAGAGATGAGGGAGAGAGGTTAATGAGAGAGAGATGAGTGAGAGGTTAATGAGAGGTGAGGGAGCAACTTACAAACAGAGTCACCTTCTACAGGGCCATCAACACCTCAGGGGAGCTCCACGGACTGCCACTCTGATGAATAAAACAACATCACGAGGCGGAAAACTTGCGGATTTTTTGAGAGCTAGGTCAAAGGTCACTACTGGGGGAGGGGTAAGAGGGGGAGGTAGGGTGTAGAGAGGGGAGGGGGAGGAAGGTAAGTGAAAGGGGAGGGTGAGGAGTAGGGGGTGGAGGGGTAGAGGTAGAGGGGGAGAGGAGGGTTAGAGGGGAAGGGGGGGGAGTGGGAGGTAGAGGTAGAAAGTTAGGGGGATGAGAGGGGGGTTAGAAGGGTGAGGGGGGTTAGAGGGGGAGGGGTAGGGGGAAGGTTGGAGTGGAGGGGGAGAGGAGGTGTAGAGGGGGGTGAGAGGGGGAGGGGTAGAGGGGGAGAGGAAAGGGAGGGGAAAGGAGAGAGAGAAGTGTCACTAGTTACCTTAAGTTTGGCAATGTTTTGAGACGACTGAAACTTGAAGAGATTTTTGGACTGTATAAATTAAAAGAAAATAAGAATTACCTGAGAATTAACTCCCCAGATTATTTCACCTGATGATTAAACACCCTAATGCAACTCTGGGGGATTAAGCTAGGATAGTTTAGGCTAGGTTAGGTTAGGTTAGGTTAGATTAGATTAGTGTTAGGGTGGTTAGATTAGGTTAGGTTAGGTTAGGTTAGGTTAGGGTGGTTAGATTAGGTTAGGTTAGGTTAGGTTAGGTTAGGTTAGTGTTAGGGTGGTTAGATTAGGTTAGGTTAGGTTAGGTTAGGTTAGTGTTAGGGTGGTTAGATTAGGTTAGGTTAGTTTAGGTTAGGTTAGTGTTAGGGTGGTTAGATTATGTTAGGTTAGGTTAGATTAGGTTAGGTTAGTGTTAGGGTGGTTAGATTAGGTTAGGTTAGGTTAGATTAGGTTAGGTTAGTGTTAGGGTGGTTAGATTAGGTTAGGTTAGGTTAGTTTAGGTTAGGTAAGGGGTAGGATTGGTAATCTGAAGGTGAATTAAGCTATGGGCACTAATCTTCAGGTGATCAAAATACACCAAGATAATTAGCGAAAAATTTATTCATCATTATAAAAGAAAATAATGACATGTTTATTCTAACGAGGGAGAGAAATTGAGGGAGACTCGTGCTAGTTCTTGGAGGGACGATCATTATGGGGGAGAAGTGTGGGAGAGAGTGTAGTGAAGGAGGGAAGGTTCTGTTGGAGGAGGAGGAGGGGGGAAGGCTTGGATGTTCGGGGAGAATGTGGTGGAGGTGTAGTGGTGGAGAAGGGAAAGCTTGAGCGTGGGGGAGAACCTCGGGCTGGAGAAGGGAAAGCTTGAGTGTGGTGGAGGTGTAGTGGTGGAGAAGGCTTGGGTGTGGCGAAGAATAGGGTGGAAGAGGGAAGGCTTGGGTGTGGTGGAGGTGTGGTGGTGGAGAAGGCTTGGGTGTGGCGAAGAATAGGGTGGAAGAGGGAAGGCTTGGGTGTGGTGGAGGTGTGGTGGTGGAGGAGGTGAAGGTTATGATGTGGTAGCGACACACTGAGGGTAACAGTTCCTCATCAGTACCACACAGGGAGGTAATGGGTCTTCACCGCCACCACTTGTCACGTGATAATGGTTCAATAACGCCAACTACAGGAGGGTAATGATTGTTCAGTAATACCACACACACACACACACACACACACACACACACTACAGGAAAATCCTCACGACACACTTATCTATTTAAAAAAATATACACACTACATGAATACAAACACCTGTTGATGAATACAAACACCTGTTGACGAATGCAAACACCTGTTGATGGATACAAACACCAGTTGATGGATACAAACACCTGTTGATGGATACAAACACCTGTTAATGGATACAAACACCTGTTAATGGATACAAACACCTGTTGATGGATACAAACACCTGTTGATGGATACAAACACCTGTTAATGGATACAAACACCTGTTAATGGATACAAACACCTGTTAATGGATACAAACACCTGTTGATGAATACAAACACCTGTTACTGGATACAAACACCTGTTGATGAATACACACACCTGAAGGGCTATACAGTATATGAACATGATCATAATTATACATACCAAAACAAACCTACACAATGTAGACTCGCTTAAACATGGAAGTTGTTTGTGACCATACCAATGAGTACGCTTACACAACCATACATACATACATACATACATACATACATATGTATTCATTTATACGAGTACATTTATTTATATACAGTTGGGTCGTTTAGTCATAAATTTGTTTAAGCTGGAGAGGTTAAAGCGAACACAATAACCACACCCTAATTGAGTGAGCTGTACTGTATGATCAAGTGTTATGGAGTGACCCGGAAGACAGGACAACACAACAACTGCACTGGCTGGTGTACTGACAGTTTACATGTATGGTGCCATTGGAAGCACTGAGATCTTGATATTGAAACAGTTTATTTAGTTAGAGAAACACAGATACAGAGTGGATAATAATAACAACATTGACATGGCTGAGCCAGTTGAGAGACTGAGCTCTCTTAGCGGCACCTGATACATACTGTACATTTAACATAAGGAATTATTATATAACATTTAGTGTCATCTGGATTACTACACGTAACATGGTGCTGGTAAATACATATTAGAGTGTTACCAAGATTATCACCATTTGGCTGTAGTTTATATATATATATTATACATGTAAGTATGTACACATTTTAGAGTATAGTTAATATACATCCATATGATAAGTGAGGGAAGCAATGCGTCGTGTGTTATATTAAGGTGAAACAAGGGCACAGACATAGTCGGGATGATATCTTCAAGGAAATACATATAATAATGCAATGGTAATTTCTATCAACATGACAATATATGATATAATGTTTCCAATGGTACAGTAAAAGTAAAAGTATAAAAGTAAGTATTACAAAAATATTTATACTTAGACAATAGATATCCTTAAAAAATAATATGCAGTAAAGGAAGGGAGCGTAGTCTTTGGTGGGATGGGTGGGGGTAAGTTGTTCCACACCTTCACACAGTGATATTTTATGGAGGTCTAGGACTGAGAGGAGCGCATGGGGGGGAGGGGGGGCGGGGGCGGTTGTCTTACATTGTACCTCTGGTTATTCCGGAACTGGAAATGACTATTTTCAGTCAAGTGATGAACTGATTTATAAACAAATAGAGCACAGTAGTAAGTGTTAATTTCCTCATATTTTAACATCTTCAGTTTAGCAAATTGCTCGTTAGTGTGATCAGTATTTATGAAGTAGGTCATTGTCTGCACAACTCTCCTCTGGGTAGTGAGTAGGGGTTGTGTTTTAGTGGTGCCCAGGCCCCCCATAATGTGTACCCTCACAATAAGAAAGTACCCCACAAGAGGATAGTACCCCACAAGAGGATAGTACCCCACAAGAGGATAGTACCCCACCTACTCCACCGGCACACTAAGTAACTGACAGACTGAAGGTGTGACAGACTGTGTAGCTGGTTAGACGGCAGTTGTAATGAAGCACTGGCAGACTAGAAGACTATCAGGCAGGCTTGATGGCAGGCTGGGGTGTGACAGTGTGGGTGGCAGTTGGTGGTGGTGGTGGGCGTGGGTTGAGTGCCCGAGACAGACCGCAAGTCTTCCGCTGCCCCAGGCTGTTCCCGCTCAACCCCCCTTCCCTCACCCCCCCCCCCCTCCCTCCCTCTCCTCCTCCCAGTTTCCCTCCCTCCCTCTTACCTCCCTTCTCTTCTACATTCCATCTCTTCTATCCTGTCTCCCTCTATGCTTCTCTTCCACGTACTCTTCCTCTCTCGTATTCCTTCCCTCCTTCCCTTTTTCTTCCTCCTTTCCTTCCCCCTTTCCACATTCGTCACCACTAATAGTCTCCTACGATAGTCAACACTATACTCACACCAGTCTGCTATAATGTTCACCGCTCAGCTATAAGTTGGGTTAAGTTGCGTCGGGTTAAGTTAGGTTAAGTTGGGTTAAGTTGCGTCGGGTTAAGTTAGGTTAAGTTGGGTTAAGTTGCGTCGTGTTAAGTTAGGTTATGTTAGGTTAAGTTGGATTAGGTTGTCAGGTTGGTTTATGTTAGGTTAGGTCCTGAATTAATCGTAAATACAAACTAATTACACAGACATTACATGACTCACCTGAGATGGTCAACCTGTACTGTCCCCCCTGCATTAATTAACAGTACTCTTTACTACCACCAGAGAACGATCTATCTATCTATCTATCTATCCATCTATCTATCTATTAGTACACAGTCAGTTCCTTGGTGTACTGAAGTGTCACAGATCATCCCCAGGTTACCCTCCAAACCCCCCCAGGTCACCCTCCAGACCCCCCCAGGTCACCCTCCAGACCCCTTCCCCAGGTCACTCCCCAGAGCCCCCAGGTAACTCCCCAGACCCCCTCCCCCCAGGACGTGTTTCTCCAGGTATAATTTTATACTAATAGTTTCTGCTGCTACTTAGTATGATGCTGTGTGTGTGTGTGTGTGTGTGTGTGTGTGTGTGTGTGTGTGTGTGTGTGTGTGTGTGTGTGTTAGTTTAGGTAAGGCCAGGTTAGGTCAGGTCAAAGTTATGGTGTGAAAGTTAAAGTAGTTTTAATAGAAGCACCAGCAGCTAGGAAGAGTATACAACTAGGAGCAATAATAGCACCTTTGGGTATAGTAACTAGATTCATTAGCATTACCAGAACTAGCAAGGGTTATGTGCTAGTAAATGAACATCGCTAAACTAGGAACACTAATAGCTAGAAACAATTCGCCCTTGAGACATTATGAACTACAATAGAAATTTCTCATAAACAACTAGCAATGCGAAATACATAATAGGAAAATATGATAGGTTCAGATTAGGTTAGGTTAGGTTAGGTTAGGTTAGGTTCGGTTAGGTTAATCTTAAGGTGAAATAAGGCAAGAAATGAGATACCATCTTTGTGTAGCCGGGGCCGGTGTAAGCTGCCACTGAGTAACTCTGCTGCACCTCCTTGGAATGGTCGTGGGGGGAGAAAGCTTATTTCCGGCCAAGATACCGCTGTTGGAAAGTCGTTTGGCTTAAGAAACACCAGCAAGGAGGAGGAGGAAGGAGAGGAGAGGAAGAGGAGGAGACGAGGAGAGGAGGAGGAGGAGAAGAAGAAGAAAGGAAGTAGAATATCACTCATTATCGCCCATCACGTCTCTCTCTCTCTCTCTCTCTCTCTCTCTCTCTCTCTCTCTCTCTCTCTCTCTCTCTCTCTCTCTAATGAATCACCTTTATATCCACCACCAAAACCCCATCTTTCAACACATGTACCCTTCCTTCCCTCCCCCACTCCCTTCCTATCTGTCCCTTCATTCATCCTTCAAGATATGCCTTTCCACCTCTCTATCTGACCTCTGACCTCCCCATTCCTCTCCCCTCTGGCCAATGAGTTTATTACCTCTCACCATGACTCATTCATCCCCCTTTCTCATCTATATCACCCATGAATATCTGTCTTCCCCTTCCCCATTCCTTTTTTAACCCATGAATTTCTGTGTACCAAAATTTCTTAACCTTCTTACAAGAGTTACCCCATGCACTCTTATCCCCCATTCTCTTTCTCTCTGACCCATGTCTCTTCTTTTTCTCCCTCTTACCCCATTGTATATCTCTAATTCTCGTTTGTGCTTGACCCATTCATCCCTCCCTCCTTTCCTCCACCTACTAAAACCCATTTTGACCCATGAGATAATCCCCCATTCCCCCCAATCCTACCATAGGTACTCGTGTGTGTGCGTGTGTGTGTGTGTGTGTGTGTCACGTGCCTCTTCCCCCCCCCCCTCTAGTGGTTGCTTGAGGCACCACCAACTAACCTGATTACTCTACCCATTGTTTAGTCTCTCTCTCTCTCTCTCTCTCTCTCTCTCTCTCTCTCTCCTCTACCGTTACTCGGCCACTCTCACTCACTCCTCCTTTCTCTTCTTGTCTTCTTCTTCTCTCTTACTTGATCCTTTTCTCTCTTCTCTTTCATCCTCTTCCTCTATTCTGTTCTCTCTCTTCCTTCGTCTTCCTACTCCTCTTCCTAATCTTCCTTTTCTCTTCTATCCCGTTCTCTCTGCCAACACCACACGTCACTACCATCACCACACGTCACTACCATCACCACACGTCACTACCATCACCACACGTCACTACCAACACCACACGTCACTACCAACACCACACGTCACTACCATCACCACACGTCACTACCATCACCACACGTCACTACCATCACCACACGTCACTACCATCACCACACGTCACTACCAACACCACACGTCACTACCATCACCACATATCAATACCAACACCAAACATCACTACCAACACCAAACATCACTACCAACACCACACGTCACTACCAACACCACACGTCACTACCAACACCACACGTCACTACCAACACCACACGTCACTACCAACACCACACATTACTCCCAAACCACACGTCACTACCAACACCACACGTCACTACCAACACCACACATCACTCCCAAACCACACGTCACTACCAACACCACACGTCACTACCAACACCACACATCAATACCAACACCACACATCACTACCATCACCACATATCACTACCATCACCACACGTCACTACCAACACCACACGTCACTACCAACACCACACATCAATACCAACACCACACATCACTACCAACACCACTCATCACTACCAACAACACACATCACTACCAACACCACACATCACTACCAACACCACACATCACTACCAACACCACACATCACTACCAACAACACACCTCAATACCAACACCACACATCACTACCATCACCACACATCACTACCAACACCACATGTCACTACCAACACCACACATCACTACCAACACCACACATCACTACCAACACCACACATCACTACCAACAACACACCTCAGTACCAACACCACACATCACTACCATCACCACACATCACTACCAACACCACACGTCACTCCCAACACCACACATCACTACCAACACCACACGTCACTACCAACACCACACGTCACTACCAACACCACACATCACTACCAACACCACACGTCACTACCAACACCACACATCACTACCAACGCCACACATCAATACCATCACCACACATCACTACCAACACCACACATCACTAACAACACCACACATCACTACCATCACCACACGTCACTACCAACACCACACATCACTACCAACACCACACATCACTACCAACACCACACATCACTACCAACACCACTCATCACTACCAACACCACACATCACTACCAACACCACACATCACTACCAACACCACACATCACTACCAACACCACACATCACTACCAACACCACACATCACTACCATCACCACACGTCACTACCATCACCACACGTCACTACCAACACCACACATCACTACCATCACCACACATCACTACCAACACCACACATCACTACCAACACCACACATCACTACCAACACCACACATCACTACCAACACCACACATCACTACCAACACCACACATCACTACCATCACCACACGTCACTACCAACACCACACATCACTACCATCACCACACATCACTACCAACACCACACATCACTACCAACACCACACGTCACTACCAACACCACACGTCACTACGAACACCACACATCACTACCAACACCACACATCACTACCAACACCACACATCACTACCATCACCACACATCACTACCATCACCACACGTCACTACCATCACCACACATCACTACCAACACCACACATCACTACCAACACCACACATCACTACCATCAGCACACATCATACCAACACCACACATCACTACCAACACCACACATCACTACCAACACCACACATCACTACCATCAGCACACATCACTACCAACACCACACATCACTACCAACACCACACGTCACTACCAACACCACACATCACTACCAACACCACACATCACTACCAACACCACACATCAGTACCAACACCACACATCACTACCAACACCACACATCACTACCATCACCACACATCACTACCATCACCACACATCACTACCATCACCACACGTCACTACCAACACCACACATCACTACCATCACCACACGTCACTACCATCACCACACGTCACTACCAACACCACACATCACTACCAACACCACACATCACTACCATCACCACACGTCACTACCATCACCACACGTCACTACCAACACCACACATCACTACCAACAACACACATCACTACCAACACCACACATCACTACCATCACCACACGTCACTACCATCACCACACGTCACTACCAACACCACACATCACTACCATCACCGCACATCACTACCATCACCACACGTCACTACCATCACCACACGTCACTACCAACACCACACATCACTACCAACACCACACATCACTACCATCAGCACACATCATACCAACACCACACATCACTACCAACACCACACATCACTACCAACACCACACATCACTACCATCAGCACACATCACTACCAACAACACACCTCAATACCAACACCACACATCACTACCATCACCACACATCACTACCAACACCACACGTCACTACCAACACCACACATCACTACCAACACCACACATCAATACCAACACCACACATCACTACCAAGACCACACATCACTAACAACACCACACATCACTACCAACACCACACGTCACTACCAACACCACACATCACTACCAACACCACACGTCACTACCAACACCACACGTCACTACCAACACCACACATCACTACCAACACCACACGTCACTACCAACACCACACATCACTACCAACAACACACCTCAATACCAACACCACACATCACTACCATCACCACACATCACTACCAACACCACACGTCACTACCAACACCACACATCACTACCAACACCACACATCACTACCAAGACCACACATCACTAACAACACCACACATCACTACCATCACCACACGTCACTACCAACACCACACATCACTACCATCACCACACGTCACTACCATCACCACACGTCACTACCAACACCACACGTCACTACCATCACCACACATCACTACCAACACCACACATCACTACCAACACCACACATCACTACCATCAGCACACATCATACCAACACCACACATCACTACCAACACCACACATCACTACCAACACCACACATCACTACCATCAGCACACATCACTACCAACAACACACCTCAATACCAACACCACACATCACTACCATCACCACACATCACTACCAACACCACACGTCACTACCAACACCACACATCACTACCAAGACCACACATCAATACCAACACCACACATCACTACCAAGACCACACATCACTAACAACACCACACATCACTACCAACACCACACGTCACTACCAACACCACACATCACTACCAACACCACACGTCACTACCAACACCACACGTCACTACCAACACCACACATCCATACCAACACCACACGTCACTACCAACACCACACATCACTACCAACAACACACCTCAATACCAACACCACACATCACTACCATCACCACACATCACTACCAACACCACACGTCACTACCAACACCACACATCACTACCAACACCACACATCAATACCAACACCACACATCACTACCAAGACCACACATCACTAACAACACCACACATCACTACCATCACCACACGTCACTACCAACACCACACATCACTACCATCACCACACGTCACTACCATCACCACACGTCACTACCAACACCACACATCACTACCAACACCACACATCACTACCAACACCACACATCACTACCAACACCACACATCACTACCAACACCACACATCAATACCAACACCACACATCACTACCAACACCACACATCACTACCAACACCACACATCACTGCCAACACCACACATCACTACCATCACCACACGTCACTACCATCACCACACGTCACTACCAACACCACACATCACTACCATCACCACACATCACTACCAACACCACACATCACTACCAACAACACACATCACTACCATCACCACACATCACTACCAACAACACACATCACTACCAACAACACACATCACTACCATCACCACACATCACTACCATCACCACACGTCACTACCATCACCACACATCACTACCAACACCACACATCACTACCAACACCACACATCACTACCATCAGCACACATCATACCAACACCACACATCACTACCAACACCACACATCACTACCAACACCACACATCACTACCATCAGCACACATCACTACCAACACCACACATCACTACCAACACCACACGTCACTACCAACACCACACATCACTACCAACACCACACATCACTACCAACACCACACATCAGTACCAACACCACACATCACTACCATCACCACACATCACTACCATCACCACACATCACTACCATCACCACACGTCACTACCAACACCACACATCACTACCATCACCACACGTCACTACCATCACCACACGTCACTACCAACACCACACATCACTACCAACACCACTCATCACTACCATCACCACACGTCACTACCATCACCACACGTCACTACCAACACCACACATCACTACCATCACCACACGTCACTACCATCACCACACGTCACTACCAACACCAAACATCACTACCAACACCACACATCACTACCATCACCGCACATCACTACCATCACCACACGTCACTACCATCACCACACATCACTACCAACACCACACATCACTACCAACACCACACATCACTACCATCAGCACACATCATACCAACACCACACATCACTACCAACACCACACATCACTACCAACACCACACATCACTACCATCAGCACACATCACTACCAACAACACACCTCAATACCAACACCACACATCACTACCATCACCACACGTCACTACCATCACCACACGTCACTACCAACACCAAACATCACTACCAACACCACACATCACTACCATCACCGCACATCACTACCATCACCACACGTCACTACCCTCACCACACATCACTACCAACACCACACATCACTACCAACACCACACATCACTACCATCAGCACACATCATACCAACACCACACATCACTACCAACACCACACATCACTACCAACACCACACATCACTACCATCAGCACACATCACTACCAACAACACACCTCAATACCAACACCACACATCACTACCATCACCACACATCACTACCAACACCACACGTCACTACCAACACCACACATCACTACCAACACCACACATCAATACCAACACCACACATCACTACCAAGACCACACATCACTAACAACACCACACATCACTACCAACACCACACGTCACTACCAACACCACACATCATTACCAACACCACACGTCACTACCAACACCACACGTCACTACCAACACCACACGTCACTACCAACACCACACGTCACTACCAACACCACACATCACTACCAACAACACACCTCAATACCAACACCACACATCACTACCATCACCACACATCACTACCAACACCACACGTCACTACCAACACCACACATCACTACCAACACCACACCACACATCAATACCAACACCACACATCACTACCAACACCACACATCACTACCAACACCACACATCACTACCAACAACACACATCACTACCAACACCACACATCACTACCATCACCACACATCACTACCAACAACACACATCGCTACCAACAACACACATCACTACCAACACCATACATCACTACCATCACCACACGTCACTACCATCACCACACATCACTACCAACACCACACGTCACTACCAACACCACACATCACTACCAACACCACACATCACTACCAACACCACACATCACTACCATCACCACACATCACTACCATCACCACACGTCACTACCATCACCACACATCACTACCAACACCACACATCACTACCAACACCACACATCACTACCATCACCACACATCACTACCATCACCAAACATCACAATCAACACCATACATCACTATGGGTACAATACCTAACCTAACCTAACCTAGCCATCCACCACAAGCGTTGACAGGTTGTGGCTGTGTACAAGGTGGGTTAAAACATGCAAGCTTTGTGTGTGACCTCGATACTAACACACACACATACACACACGGTTGTATTACATAAATTAACCCCAGTTGTATAGTTTATGTATTAATATATCACGTGTGCTGTAGATGGTAATTAAGATATACATACAGGTGGGTTTTTCCAGGTATACGTGGGGGGGGGGAGATGGGGGGTGAGAGAGAGGGGCAGGGGTGTGAGGGAGGAGGAGGGGGGGGAAGGAGAGTATAGGAGGGGATGAGAGATGGAGGAGGGAATGGAAGGACGAGAGAGGGGAGGATGATGGGAAGGGGGATAAGAGAGGGGTGTGAGGGAAGGGGGGGAAGAAGGAAGAGGCGGAGGAGGAGTAGGGGATTGGAAGGGGAGAAGGAGTAGGTGAAGGGGGGAGAAGGGGGAAGGGGGTGAGGAGGAGGAGGGGAAGACGACGTAAGTTATCAGGTATTTCTCGTCATTTATTTCGTGTTCATGAGCCAGGTGTCGATAGGTAGAGATACTGTACCTGGGCCACTTACCTGATTTACGGCGCCCAGTAACGACACCGTCTTCCCACGGCCTCTGTCACGGCTCCCTCTACCTTCTCCTCCTCCTCCTCTCCTCATTTTTTCTTCCCCCTCCTCCCCTCCTCCTGCTTCCTTTCTTCCTTCTCCTCATCCCCTCCTCCTCTTTTTCTTCATTTCTTTCTTCTCCTCCTCCCCCCTTCCTCCTTTTCTCCCTTTCTTCCTTCTCTTTCCCTCTTCATTTCTTCTTCCTCCCCCTCCTCCTGATATTCTCTCTTTTCTTCTTCTCCTCTTCCTCCTCCTCCTGATATTCTCTCTTTTCTTCTTCTCCTCTTTCTTCTCCTCCTCCTCCTCGTGTTCCTTCTCCTTGTCCTTATCCCCCCCCCCTCATATTTCTCACTGGTTACTTAAAATTTCCTGTTATTGCATTTTACTTTTGTTTCTCTTTCGTTTAATTTTTTGTATTTATTAATAAAGACAGCTGACCTTCTCCCTCCTTCC
The DNA here is from genome assembly GCA_958450375.1 of Homarus gammarus. NCBI lineage: Eukaryota > Metazoa > Arthropoda > Malacostraca > Decapoda > Nephropidae > Homarus > Homarus gammarus. The sequence continues at coordinate 1,186,116 of CAUDMG010001246.1, read as the reverse complement.
CTCAAGACCCACCTTCCTTCCTTCCCTAGCCATTCTTTCCTTCCTCATCACCCCTTCCTTCCCCTCCCTAATCACTCTTTCCCTCACCCTCTCTCCTTCCTTCCCTCAAGACCCCCCTTCCTTCCTTCCCTAGCCATTCTTTCCTTCCTCATCACCCCTTCCTTCCCCTCCCTCATCACTCTTTCCCTCACCCTCTCTCCCTCCCTTCCTTCCCTCACCTTTCATTCTCTACGTCTCACCTCTGGAGACATTGATATTATCATCATGAGTTAACCTGAAGATTTTGACGAGTTAATCCCACTTCACTTACTTATTGTTAATATTTACGTTAACACTTACGCATTTTAACCTTCATATGTTCTAAAGGTTACCTTGTTTATGATCTAATAATTATTAACATCTATTTGAGTCAGGTGTGGAGAGTAATCAACCAGGTATGCAACTTTTCCTACTTGTTATAGACGTTGTGTATTTTTTTTTCATACTTATACTTTAGTGTATTTTGACAGGGAGACATTTTATACCTTCCTGGTGTTGTTATGTGTCCGTATGTGTGTTGCATCTGTTCTCCTTACACGTGTTTATTACTGTCGCCTGTTGACATCATGTTTCCTCCTGTTTGTGTATGACATTATCGTGTTTGTTATTCTTTGTTCAATGTATTACTGTTTGTTTTTATGGTCCTTTGTCAAGATGATATTTAACGTGGCTCTTACCTGTTGTTACCAAGAGTTATTATACATTTAGCCTTGAAGTATATTTATATCTATTTTATTACGAGCGTTTGGTTATTTTAAAAGTTATTTATTGTATTTGTGGTATTTTTTTGGAGGGAATTTATTGCTAAGTGTGTTAATTTGCTGTGGGGGGGGGGGTGGTGTGTGTGTGTGTGTGTGTGTGTGTGTGTGTGTGTGTGTGTGTTTGTGCGTGTGTGTGTGTAACGTGTTTGATGATGTAAGTGGCGATGCTGTACGCCTGCACTTCTTTTCTCTCTCTTTCACACACACACACACACACCAAGACACGATTATGATGTGGTATACCTCGACTTTAGCAAAGCCTTCGACAGAGTCCCCCACGAAAGACTAATACAAAAAGTGGAGGCTCATGAAATTG
>CAUDMG010001246.1:1132500-1180000 GCA_958450375.1 Homarus gammarus | reverse complement strand
CATAGTAGTAATAGTAGTAGTAGTAGTAGTAGTATATATATAGTACAGTGGTCGTGAGAGGGGAGAAGTAGAGGTGATGTCATGTTACTCGATTTGTTCATTCATTGGTAACTGTGTAAGGGGGAGGTGCTGTGTAAGGGGGAGGTGCTGTGTAAGGGGGAGGTGCTGTGTAAGGGGTGGTGCTGTGTAAGTGGGAGGTGCTGTGTAAGGGGGAGGTGCTGTGTAAGGGGTGGAGCTGTGTAAGGGGGTAGTGCTGTGTGAGGGGGTAGATGCTGTGTAAGGAGCGGTACTGTGTAAGGGGGTGGTGCTGTGTAAGGGGGTAGATGCTGTGTAAGGGGGTTGATGGTGTGTAAGGGGTGGTGCTGTGTAAGGGGGTAGTGCTGTGTAAGGGGGTAGTGCTGTGTAAGGGGGTAGATGCTGTGTAAGGGGGTAGATGCTGTGTAAGGGGATTGATGGTGTGTAACGGGGTGGATGCTGTGTTAAAGGGGTGGATGCTGTGTAAGGGAGATGAATGCTGTGGTAAGAAGGGGGATACTGTACACAAGATAAGATGCTGTGCAGTAATCGAGGAATACAATGGGGGAAAAATACGTACCTCATTAGTCAATCTCAGGTAAATGTGTACCTGTGTGCTCACTCACCTGTACAGTAAGATAAACACCACTAATTAAGACTCTCCTATTGGTGTCTGAGGTCCGTAACCTGTAATTTGTTTCACTTGAACTCTAGATGAAGAAGATCGTGGTATGGTATTTAGGATTCACTTAATCTGCATTCAGTATCTAGGATGGTCGTGGTTTATGTATGTATGTATGTATGTATGTATGTATGATACATTTTGGTTATTGTTTATGTATTATACACAAAATATATATTGTTCTTTCTCAATCTTCCTGGTTTTGTAGTTATAGGTTAGGTTAGATTATAAAGTTATTTTTTTTTACGGGATTAGCCCACCGGGGCACAGGTCAACGACCCACATCAGGGCTTGGGGGGCGAAAATATAATAATAATAATAATAATAATAATGATAATAATAATAATAATAATAATAATAATGATGATGATGATGATGATGATGATGATAATTTATAAAAAATAGCATTCATAAAAAATATTAAATAAAAATATAATATAATAATATGATTTATAATAATAATGGACCATTAACAAATAAAAAAATAAAAAAAAGATCATTAGTGAGAAACAATATACGTATGTTGTGTTGACAAAGTAAAAAGAGACAATTGCAACCTGCAGTTGTGTTTAAATGAGGCAGAAAGTCAGATCAGGAACCTGGAACTTGGTCACATTTTTGTGTTGCCATTGGGTTAGATTAGGTTAGGTTACGTTAGGTTAAGTATAATCTAATCTAACAAAGCCTAAGCTAACCTGACCTAACCTAACCTAACCCCCCAAGGTCAAGGTGTTTAATCATCCGAAGTCAAATAAGGTGGGGGGGGGGGGGTTGCCTACCATCACTTGAGCCCTGCAGTAAAGCCACCAAGACCCCCACACACACTCACACACTGTTCTGGCAGTACTCTCACGTCCATAGTCTATTGCATTAAAACATGTCCATATATTACCTGTTGGGCCCCAAGTTCAAGGTGTTAACTAGTACCTAATATTAACATTGTAGTCATGAACGAATAGGTAAGAAAAACGAACGATGTTACCTGGAGAAAGAGTCTTACTTACCTCTCCTGCTAATTGAGTTACCCTGATGGAAGGACAGGTGGGACAGGTGATAGTGCACGACCATCCCCTAGACTACTCGCACCTCCCTACCAAATCGTAGGAGTGAAATTAAATAATAATGATAATAATAAAAATAATAAGAAGAAGAAGAAGAAGAATAAGACGAACGAAAATATAGAAATAAATGATAATTGAAAGTTAATTGACAAACATAACACGGCCATATACAGACCCAGAGCAATAACAGGGATTGAATAAATTCCTATGATAACAAGAGAGATAACACGACTAACATCTACGATTGCCCAGCACCACCTGTCCCTATCTACCCTGACGACACACACACACACACACACACACACTAAATTAAGAACATTAAGTATATCTCACCTGGTGTTAGACAGCTTGAGTGTTAATGCATTTGTATATTAGTGTGGAAGTGTGAAAGATAGTATGATAGTATGATAGAGGACCAGTGTGATAGAGGGCTAGTATGATAGAGGACCAGTATGATAGAGGGCTAGTGTGATAGAGGACCAGTGTGATAGAGGGCTAGTATGATAGAGTGCTAGTATGATAGAGGACCAGTGTGATAGAGGGCTAGTATGACAGAGGACCAGTGTGATAGAGGGCTAGTATGATAGAGGACCAGTGTGATAGAGGGCTAGTATGATAGAGGACCAGTGTGATAGAGGACCAGTGTGATAGAGGGCTAGTGTGATATAGGACCAGTGTGATAGAGGGCTAGTATGATAGAGTGCTAGTATGATGGAGGACCAGTATGATAGAGGACCAGTGTGATAGAGGGCTAGTATGATAGAGTGCTAGTGTGATAGAGGGCTAGTATGATAGAGTGCTAGTGTGATAGAGGGCTAGTATGATAGAGGACCAGTGTGATAGAGGCTAGTATGATAGAGGGCTAGTATGATAGAGTGCTAGTGTGATAGAGGGCTAGTGTGATAGAGGGCTAGTGTGATAGAGGGCTGGTGTGATTGAGGGCTAGTGTGATAGAGGGCTAGTGTGATAGAGGGCTAGTGTGATAGAAGGCTAGTGTGATTGAGGGCTAGTGTGAATGAGGGCTAGTGTGATAGAGGGCTGGTGTGATTGAGGGCTAGTGTGATAGAGGGCTAGTGTGATAGAGGACCAGTGTGATAGAGGGCTAGTATGATAGAGTGCTAGTGTGATAGAGGGCTAGTATGATAGAGTGCTAGTGTGATAGAGGGCTAGTATGATAGAGGACCAGTGTGATAGAGGGCTAGTATGATAGAGTGCTAGTGTGATAGAGGGCTAGTGTGATAGAGTGCTAGTGTGATAGAGGGCTGGTGTTATTGAGGGCTAGTGTGATAGAGGGCTGGTGTGATTGAGGGCTAGTGTGATAGAGGGCTAGTGTGATAGAGGGCTAGTGTGATTGAGGGCTAGTGTGATAGAGGGCTAGTGTGATAGAGGGCTAGTGTGATAATGTGATCAAAGTCTAGTGTGATAGCGTTTATCCTATGGTAAAAGAAATACATTATTGTGATGGCATCTAAACCTCTTGACACACAGGTAAATGTAATTAGTATAAGGTATAATTTGTTGTTTAATTAATGAACTAATTAAGTGAGTACAGGTGATGGATAAGACTTGGTAGGAACTGATTTAAATTGAAAGTTAAAGAAAAAAAATGCACATTGGGGGATTATATTTTTTATTCTCTCTCTCTCTCTCTCTCTCTCTCTCTCTCTCTCTCTCTCTCTCTCTCTCTCTCTCTCTCTCTCTTTCTCTCTCTCTCTCTCTCTTTTCTCTCCTTCGTTCTTTCTTTCTTAATCATTCAAGCATCATCATCGTCATAACAAACACACGGACTTCATTACCCGACAGGTGTTGTGTAGTAGTAGTGAGAGAACCCGACAGGTATTGTGTAGTAATAGTGAGAGAACCCGACAGGTATTGTGTAGTAGTTGTGAAAGAACCCGACAGGTATTGTGTAGTAATAGTGAGAGAACCCGACAGGTAGTGTGTAGTAGTAGTAGTAGTGAAAGAACCCGACAGGTATTGTGTAGTAATAGTGAGAGATTTTGAATACCTTTGGCAGTGAGTCATTAAACCCTTCTGCTTTTAACTCTGACCTGACCTGACCTAACCTAACCTAACCTAACCTAACCTAACCTAAACCTAACCTAACTTAACCTAACCTAACCTAACCTAACTTAACCTAACCTAACCTAACCTAACCTAACCTAACCTAACCTAACCATTGTCTTTGATATATTGAGGAAATGAATTATATTATTTACATTAGTTAGGGTATATTACGCTATATGATTTGTGTGTATAGAATATAGTCAAATATAGAAGCTATCTAAGAAAATCGATATAGCAATATTACCGATAAATTCTCTATATATACGTTGGGAATTTTCATCATAAGAAATACTGATGAAATATTGACGTAAATTTTCACCTTACGCTCACCTGTTAGGAATTGTCATCAGGGACGCTAATTACTGCAGGTATTTGTGTTCACCTGTTTGGATTTTTCACTTATAATGTATTTAATTTTGATTAGTTGTGTTTGTAATTTGTTAAGGGGAGTAGTTAGGTTAGGTTAGGTTAGGTTAGGTTAGGTTTAGTTCTTGCCACACAGCGACAGACTCGATGTAGTTTCTTTAGGAAATATTTGGTACGTTTTTGTGTTGATGATGTGTTAGTCAGCTATCCCCACACCCTCTCTCTCTCTCTCTCTCTCTCTCTCTCTCTCTCTTCTCCCCATTATTTATCTCCTCTCCATCCTCTTCCTATGTTTTTTCCTTCTGTTCACCTTCCTTCTTCTCCATCTCCTTTGCCCACCCTCTTCCTCCTCTTCCTTCTCTTCCTGTCCACCTACTTTCTTCTTCACCTTCTGTCTATTCACTTCTTCCTCCTTTTTTTTCGTCCTGTCCATCCTCCTCCTCCGTCTCCTCTTGTTCTGTTCTCCTTCTCCTCCTTCCTATTCCCCCCCCTCCCCTCCCCCATTGCCCCCCCCCCCCAAACAACGGTAGGAGGTGCCGTGGGTGAAGCCGGGGGCCGAACGTAGCCTTGTAGCATCAACCTTGGGGGTAGTGATAGGGGGGAGGGGGGAGGGGGGAGAGGGAGGGGGGAGGGGGGGAGGGGAATAGGGGGAAGGGGGTAAAACTTTAAAAGAGTCTTGCATGGAGGGTGTTACTAAGAGGAAGGATGGGGGGGGGAAGTTGGAGGAGGGGGTAGTACCGAGAGGGGAAGGGAGGAAGAGGGGGGGAAGGGGGGGTCTTTGTGTACATCACCTGCCCTCCCTCCCTCCCTCCCTCCCTCCCTACCTACCTCTTTCCCTCCTCCCTCCCCCCTCCCTCCCCCCTACCTCTCTCCCTCCCCCCTCCCCACCTGACCTTGTGGGCCAGAACTACTGCGTGTACACCACTGACTGTACATGACGCAGTAGGGGGTTAAGATGTACAGAGTGACGCAGTAAGGTATATGTACAGAGTGACGCAGTAAGACATCGTGTACAAATTGACGCACTAGAGGTATAATGTACAGAATGGCGCATTAGATGTAAGGTGTACAGAATGGCGCAGTAGATGTAAGGTGTACAGAGTGGCGCAGTAGATGTAAGGTGTACAGAATGGCGCAGTAGATGTAAGGTGTACAGAGTGGCGCAGTAGATGTAAGGTGTACAGAATGGCGCAGTAAGGGTATGTACAGAGTGGCGCACTAAGGAAGCATTAGGTTGGAGCCACCACGTAGAGAGGTGTGTTAAGTAGTACATGTACACTCCACTACAGTTTGGAGGCGTGTACAAAGGTTTGGCGGAGATTATAAAGCAGTTGTTGTTCCCTGCTGACAGTCTGGTGTGTCAGTAGTGTCAGCAGCAGAAGCAGTACAATTAGCAATAGTGTCAGTAGCAACAGTACTGACACCCAGTTAGCAGTAGTGTCAGCAATAGAAGAAGTACCGACACCCAATTTGCAGTAGTGTCAGCAGCAGAAGCAGTACTGACACCCAATTAGTACTAGTGTCAGCAGCAGAAGCAGTACTGACACCCAATTAGCAGTAGTGTCAGCAGCAGTACTGACACCCAATTAGTACTAGTGTCAGCAGCAGAACTAGTACTGACACCCAATTAGCAGTAGTGTCAGCAGCAGAAGCAGTACTGACACCCAATTAGCAGTAGTGTCAGCAGCAGAAGCAGTACTGACACCCAATTAGCAGTAGTGTCAGCAGCAGAAGCAGTACTGACACCCAATTAGCAGTAGTGTCAGCAGCAGTACTGACACCCAATTAGCAGTAGTGTCAGCAGCAGAAGCAGTACTGACACCCAATTAGCAGTAGTGTCAGCAGCAGAAGCAGTACTGACACCCAATTAGCAGTAGTGTCAGCAGCAGTACTGACACCCAATTAGTACTAGTGTCAGCAGCAGAAGCAGTACTGACACCCAATTAGCAGTAGTGTCAGCAGCAGTACTGACACCCAATTAGTACTAGTGTCAGCAGCAGAAGCAGTACTGACACCCAATTAGCAGTAGTGTCAGCAGCAGTACTGACACCCAATTAGTACTAGTGTCAGCAGCAGAAGCAGTACTGACACCCAATTAGCAGTAGTGTCAGCAGCAGTACTGACACCCAATTAGCTGTACAGAAAAAAACACGAAAAAATCACTCGTACGAAATGAATTTGTTAAAATTGAACTTTTATCAGACGTAAACTATATTTTTAATTAATTATATCATCATCATCATCATCATCATCATCATAATAGTAATAATAATAATATTTATATCGGTACAAGAACAGGAAAAACAACGATAACAACAACATCAATAATAATAATAATGATAATAATAATAATAATAATAATAATAATGATAATAATAATAATAGTAATAACACCACCACCGCCACCACCACCACCACCACCACCAACAACAACAACAACAACAACAACAACAACAGCAACAACAACAGTACCAATAATAACACTGAGCAAAAAATAAATACATCCTATAAATAATATCCATATTTATGGCCAGTTACCATTTCTCCTCAATTTCTCTTCTCACCTTTCCTTCCCAGACTCACACAGGTAACAACTATCATTAGCGACAGGTGTACAAAACACCCCTCACCTTACAACTCTCACAAGGGGAGCATAATACTATGATTTTAGATGAATTTCTCTCACCTGAGTACCAATCAGGTAGACGAGTACCCAAGATGGTATCATGTTCAGGAGGTGGAGGTGGTGGATGAGGTGGAAGAGGTGGTGGTGGTGGAAGAGGGGGGTGGTGGTGGAAGAGGGGGTGGTGGTGGCAGGGGCAGTGGAGGAAGAGGGGGACGATTAGGAGTTGGAGGAAGAAGAGAAGGAAGGGTTAGTAGTAGATGGAAGAGAAGGAGGAGGTGTGGTAGGAGGAAGAGAAGGGCTAGATACACCTGGGGCCGAGTCGACACCTCACGCTCGACCTGTGTGCTGTATGTTGAATGATAAGCTAATTCGACCTAAGGCTTTGGTCGAGTTGAAGCGGTTGTTTGATTATTTCCCCTTGAGGTTATGGGTGGGAGGAGGTGGGTCTGTTGTAGCGAGGTTATAGTGTGGGTTAATGGTGAGGTTATAGTGTGGGTTAATGGCGAGGTTATAGTGTGGGTTAATGGCGAGGTTATAGTGTGGGTTAATGGCGAGGTTATAGTGTGGGTTAATGGCGAGGTTATAGTGTGGGTTAATGGCGAGGTTATAGTGTGGGTTAATGGCGAGATTATAGTGTGGGTTAATGGCGAGGTTATAGTGTGGGTTAATGGCGAGATTATAGTGTGGGTTAATGGCGAGATTATAGTGTGGGTTAATGGCGAGGTTATAGTGTGGGTTAATGGCGAGGTTATAGTGTGGGTTAATGGCGAGAATATAGTGTGGGTTAATGGCGAGATTATAGTGTGGGTTAATGGCGAGGTTATAGTGTGGGTTAATGGCGAGATTATAGTGTGGGTTAATGGCGAGGTAATAGTGGGTTAATGGCGAGGTTATAGTGTGGGTTAATGGCGAGGTTATAGTGTGGGTTAATGGCGAGGTTATAGTGTGGGTTAATGGCGAGATTATAGTGTGGGTTAATGGCGAGGTTATAGTGTGGGTGAATGGCGAGGTTATAGTGTGGGTTAATGGCGAAGTTATAGTGTGGGTTAATGGCGAGGTTATAGTGTGGGTTAATGGCGAGGTTATAGTGTGGGTTAATGGCGAGATTATAGTGTGGGTTAATGTGTAATTTTTTCTACAATTCGTCAACTTAATGTCCATCCATCCATCCATCAATCCATCCATCCATCAATCCATCCATCCATGTATCCATCCATCCAGCCATCCATCCATCCATCCATCCATCCACCCACCCATCCATCCACCCATCCATCCATCCATCCATCCATCCACCCAGCCATCCATCCATCCATCCATCCAGCCATCCATCCATCCATCCATCCCCAAGTACAGGTACATAACAGGACCATACAAACGGTGTCTCGACTCAGGCTATAAGAGACACACTCACCCAGGTCACTAAGAGAGAGAGAGAGAGAGAGAGAGAGAGAGAGAGAGATATTATAAAACTGAAGGCAGTAAAAAATAATAATAATAAATAACTAAATAAGAACCTTTTTCCCCTAGTGTTATTCTGTGTGTAATGTCATCTAGATTATGTGACGTACTGTATTGTGTAGTGTTACATAATACTTAATTTTTTGTAGTGTATTAGATTGGCTTGTTTAATAGACTCGCTACAGAGAAGCATGGTCGATCGTTAAGAGTGTCAGCGGTGTCAGTAGATGTTCTTAGCTGACAGTCGAGTGTAGTTTAAATCATAGAGTTAATTTGTTGATTGACAGTCAGTCGTATCTATCTTGTATTTAGCTGACAGTTATTTTTTAGTGACTGATAGGAATACTAACAAGACCATTGATAACAGTTAGTCAGTCAGTCAGTCAGTCAGTAGGGGGAGAAAAAGAGGGCAGTTGTTTTTGGTTGTCAGTCAAAGATGTCAGCAGGAAGAGCAGCTAAGTCAGCAGCAGGAGGAGGAGGAGGAGGAAGAAGAAGATTAGAAGGAGGAAGAAGAATAGGAGGAGAAAGAGGGGAAGGAGTAGGGAGAGAAGAAAGAAGGTTCGAAGGAAAATGAAAACAAAAAGGAGGAGAAGGAAGGTTAGGAAGACGAGGAGGAGGAGAGGAAGGAAGAGAAGGTGGAGGAGGAGGAGTAAAAGGAGTAGGAGGAACGATGCCCTGACAACACTCCACTCCACAATACATACCTTGACCTGCTACCTGTGTTTGTTAACTCCGGGTTACGGCGTATATACTAGTCCCGTCTTCAACCCTGCAACTGTTGTTTTTCCTCCTCCTCCTCCTTCCTTTTTCTTATTCTCCTTCATTTCTCTCTCCTTCTCTTCCTCTTTCATCTTCCTTTCTCCTTTCTTCCTCCTCCTCCTTCTCCTCCTACTTTACCCAAGTCACAAACTGTTCTATCCTCGAGTGTGGCTACGTTTCCGGGCGATAGTGTCAGCCCTGAGGCGATTGTCAGCAGCCAAGGAACTAGCAATTATGGGGAAGGAGCGACTGTCAGCCATTTGTAGTGTCGGCAGGCGGCAAGAAGGAGAGAGAGAGAGAGAGAGAGAGAGAGAGAGAGAGAGAGAGAGAGTTTGACGGTGTGTGTGTGTGTCTTTGGGGACGTCTTCAGCTGGTGGTAGTCGTCATGATTAATCGATTCAGTTAAAAGACACGAAAATCCGGAGACATTAATCACCTTTTGGGCCGGGAAAGTAATTATTATGTATTTGTCTTTTGTATCCGGATGGTAGAGAGGGAAAGCCAGGTGGAGGGAGGAGGAGGAGGAGAAGGAGAGGGGGAGATGGAGGAAAGAGAGGGAGAGGTCGAGGGAGGAGGAGGAGGAGAGAGAGAGAGAGAGAGAGAGAGAGAGAGAGAGAGAGAGAGAGAGAGAGAGAGAGGTAAATTATACGCTGTACCACAGGAGAGAAAAACAACGATAATGTTGATCCTCGCCGCATGAATGAACGCCTCTTCACACACACACACAGCACACACAGCACACACACACAGAGGCGAAATAGAGGTGGGGTATAGCTGAAATAATGTGTGTGTGTGTGTGTGTGTGTGTGGGTGTGTGGGTGTGGGTGTGTGTGGGTGTGTGTGTGCGTGTGTGTGTGTGTGTGTGTGTGTGTGTTTACCTATGACTCCCATGTATTTACCAGATAACTAAAACACTTAATTCTTGACTATATGCCATTAGAAACCTTTAAACTAACTGTAAATACTGAAGAAAGCTCAGCAGAAGATCACCTGTTAATTAATACCTGGTAATACCTGTAATCCCTCGACAGGTAACACTGGACTATACCTCCTCATTAACAGGTAATCATAAAGTAAACATAACACTGCAGGTATTGGCTATGACGGAAGTCGAATAATTAAAATTTCAGTATAATCAATTGAAAATTATAGGAGGTGATTATACAAAAGAGACATAATTATAACTGGAACACGGACGTTAGGCTACACCTTATCTCAGAACGTTATTAATAATACTTAGAATATAACACTGATGATGGAGAGAGGCAAAATATGAATGATTTTAGCCTGAAAACGTTAAATATGACACAAGAACGAAAGATAATTGAGTTTTAGTTAATAAATAAAGTAGGGAAGAGAATAATGGAGAATGACACAAAAACGTTCGATAATTAAGCTTTAGTTATCAGGTAAAGTGAGAGAACAGGTCGGGGAAAGTGGTGGAAAAGTTTACAGAACGAATTGGCTTCATAATGTTGCAGATTGTGGTGAAAAAGAGGAATAATTTGGAGTGGAGGGTAGGGTGTGGTAGCTGGATGACTGTGTTGTGTCTGACTACAGTATACCATCACCTTACTTTCCTGTGAATCACCTGTGACTCATGATACTCAGGTACCCTCCCTTACTTACCTGTGAATCACCTGTAACTCATGATACTCAGGTACCCTCCCTTACTTACCTGTGAATCACCTGTGACTCATGATACTCAGGTACCTCCCTTACTCACCTGTGAATCACCTGTGACTCATGATACTCAGGTACCCTCCTTCACTCACCTGTGACTCACCTGTGACTCATGATATTCAGGTACCTCCCTTACTCACCTGTGACTCACCTGTGACTCATGATACTCAGGTACCTCCCTTACTCACCTGTGAATCACCTGTGACTCATGATACTCAGGTACCTCCCTTACTCATCTGTGACTCACCTGTGACTCATGATACTCAGGTACTTCCTTTACTCACCTGTGACTCACCTGTGACTCATGATACTCAGGTACCTCCCTTACTCACCTGTGAATCACCTTTGACTCATGATTCTCAGGTACCTGTGAATCACCTGTGACTCATGATACTCAGGTACCTCCCTTACTTACCTGTGAATCACCTGTGACTCATGATACTCAGGTACCTCCCTTACTCATCTGTGACTCACCTGTGACTCATGATACTCAGGTACTTCCTTTACTCACCTGTGACTCACCTGTGACTCATGATACTCAGGTACCTCCCTTACTCACCTGTGAATCACCTGTGACTCATGATACTCAGGTACCTCCCTTACTCACCTGTGAATCACCTGTGACTCATGATACTCAGGTACCTCCCTTACTCACCTGTGAATCACCTGTGACTCATGATACTCAGGTACCTCCCTTACTCACCTGTGAATCACCTGTGACTCATGATACTCAGGTACCTCCCTCACCTACCTCAATCACCTGTGTTTACCTGCCAATATTTACTCATTATCTCTCATTATCGCCGATATTCATCCTATTATTAATACTATTATCGGTTCTTCTGATAGACAAGTAATAAGCTACACCATTTCTTGTCTGTTTTGTGATCTTCGAGGGAAGATTAAAGATTATAGAACAACAACAAGAGAATTACAGGAAAAGGTTATGGGGCCCCGTCAACCTGGAGAAATTCCCAGAAAGACTTGAGACGGTTGCATGACTCACGTGATAATATATATAATGAAGAGGTGTATTGGATTGACTGAACTTACCTGGTAGAAAACATACAACCTGTATTACCTTCATTAAATCCATCAGATAAATACAAGTCAGAACAAATATATATATGTAAATAACGACAGCAAAAAGGTAAACAACAACATAAAAGATAAACAACAACAACAACAACAACGAGGCTATCACAACTAAAACTACGAAAGCTAAAAAAATCTCAGAGAAGAAAGCTAAGAACCTGAGCAATACCACGTGACTGAACACCGAAAACAGGATGAGAGGGAGAGAGGGGGAACCATGAACTGTCTCGTAACAACAAAAGAAAATCAGTAGGAGAGAGGGACGGTAGCTGAGTGGATCAACGAGGAAATTAAGATGAGTTATGTGACAGTGGTTGGTTGAGACGTGGAACCTTGGTCAGTGTGGTGATGAGGGAGGGGGCCGCGTTGGAGGGCGTGGAAGGTGGTGAAAAGCGACGTTGAGGGAGGAGAAGGAGGGGTGTGTTGAGGAAGGGGTGTTGAGGGAGGAGAAGAAGGGCCGTTAAGGGAGGAGGAAGGGTGTGTTGAGGGAGAGGAGGGGGCATGGTGAAGGGCGTGTTGGGAGATAAGGAGGTGCAAGGAGACGTTGACGGTGAAGAAGAATGAGTTGACAGGGGAGGAGGAGGAGGGGCGTTGACGGTGAAGGACGTCTTGAGAGAGGAGGAAAGGGGTGTTGAGGGAGGTGAAAGGGGTCGCTGAGGGTGGCGAAGGGGGCGTTCAGGGAGGAGTAAGGGAGCATTGAGGGAGGAGTAAGGGGTCGTTGAGGGAGGAGAAGGGGGCGTTGAGGGAGGAGAAGAGGGCGATGAGGGAGGAGAAGGGGCGTTGAGGGAGGAGAAGGGGGCGTTGAGGGAGGAGAAAGGGGCGTTGAGGGAGGAGAAGGGGGCGTTGAGGGAGGAGAAGAGGGCGCTGAGGGAGGAGAAGGGGGCGTTGAGGGAGGAGAAGAGGGCGATGAGGGAGGAGAAAGGGGCGTTGAGGGAGGAGTATGGGGGCGTAGAGGTCGGTGAAGAAGGCTCTGAGGTAGTAGGCGTGTAAACAAGAACCCCCTCATATTTACTTCCCGTGATCTTAACTCTTAGAACTTGATCGTGTTAGATTCACCGTTAAACTTTAAAAAAACTTGGACCACTGAACTTGATTTTTATGTCTTAACTCTAGAGATCCTCACTATCAAACTTGAGCTTCGAACTTAATCTTGATGTTTGACCAATGACTTAAACTCTAGAATTGGTTTTGAACTTTGACCTGTGATTTAAACTCTCGGATTTGATCTTAAACTTTGACTATTGATTTTGACCTTGAACTTTGACCTTTGAACTTGATCTTGAAATTTATCCCAGTGACCTTGATCTTTGAACTTGACAGATATTATTAAGACAGACAAACAGACAGACAGACAGACAGACAGATAGTGGATAATAAAACTGGGGAGGGACAAACAGGAGAGATATCATAGAGAGGAAGTGATAATAACGTGAGATGGTGATTATAGTAGATGGAGAGGAGGAGAAGGAAGAGGAGGTGGAAGAGGAGGGGGGTGAAGATGTAATGAAGAGGAAGAGGAGACGAAGGACAAGAGGATTTGGAGGTGAAGATGTGATGAAGAAGAAGAATAGAAGGAAGAGGAAGAACAGGAGGAAGAGGAGGAGAAGTGTGAACATGTGATAAAGAGGAAGAACTACTACTATTATTACTATTATTATTACTACTACTATTTCTTCTACTAATAATAATACTCATATCTGATTTAGAATTTCAATTTGTTTTTTTTTATGGTAATGGTAGGGGCAGTGGTGGTGAGGGTGGGATAAGGGGTGGTAATGGTAGAGGCGGAGAGAAGGGGAGGGGGGAGGTAGAGTAGGGGGGTGTGGGGGGGAGGTAGGGTAGGGGGGATGTGGGGGGGTGGCCTGAGATAATAACGGAGGCAAAATAAGTGTTTGGAAGCGGAGGAAGAAGAGAATAAATAAGAAGATAATAAGTCACTGGGTCTGGTTCGTATCCTTCCTCGCCTCGCTATTAAGATCCCAGAAATATACGGGAGAAAAAACTGAAGAACGAAAACCATTTGAACGTTTGAATACAATGTTTTTTTTCTTAGTCGTAAGGTTTTTCCTGGACGCGTATTCTAAAAAAAACAACAACAACAGATTATAAATAATAAAAACACAAAACTATGGTTATTTTAGTAAAACAATTTTGGAAAAGAATGACAGAAAGGCCACAATCGTTTTCCTGAAAATCTTGGGGACCTTCCACCGTCGGGGTCAAACCAACGTCAGCCATGAATGAATCTCTTCAGGAGCGCATTCGACCACATCGACACATTATTACAGGTGCGCGGTAAAGGTGTGTCTGTTCCGCCGTGTTGATTTCATGTGTTTTAAACCTTCACTCTAAGAAATTGCTGCTCGTCTTATTCGATGTGAAATTTAGTCTGTTTAGTAGTAATCTCATTGGATGATTAAGGTACAAGGAGTTGAGAGAGACGGGTAATAAAGTCGGAGTAACCACGGTGGTGGAATGAGCCCTGACTACTGGCTGGTTGACCCTGGCGTCGCCCCTGGGTCACTAGCCGCCTCGGGCACCACCTCCACCCGCCTCTGATACCTCACCCTCCACACCTCCCGCCACCGCCTCCACCTCACCCCGCCATCACGCCATCTTAACACAACAATACAATTAATAGATAACGAGTACGAAAAATACCCCCCACCCCCTCCCTCCCTTCCCCCACCCCCGATAAAAAATAAATCGTTTATAATCTCGATACATGCAAAGGAAATGACTTAAATTGACCATGTTTAATCCCTTCTCCAAAGTAAACGGCTCCAAAAGACGATCGGTGACGTGATGGAAACTCTTCACTCCGTCTGTTCTGAGGGGGGGGGGGGTAACATTTTGACGGCATGACATTTAAAAATCACGACAATATCATACTCTAGCTTTAACCTCATCCCTGTGTCACGTTATCCCCTCTTTACGATACGTCGACCCAACATCGAGATTTTCACCTTCCTCCCCCCACCAAGAACCCTGTAAATATGGATAGAAATTTCTCACTGTGTACACTCGGCTTTTAAAATAGTATCTTATGAAAAATTCCTTTGATGTTGACTTGTCGGTGGGTGGGGTGGGTGGGGTGGGGTGGGTGGTGGGGTGGGGTGGGGTGGGTGGGAGGAGGAGGAGGAGGAGTTTTAGAGTGAATCATTTTGGGAAAGTTGGACGATAGTGTGTGGAAGGTGTGTGTGTGTGGCCACGCTGGTGATGGCCCCCTCTTATTACCGGTAATCACACTTCCTTCCCCCCCAGGCCAACCAATCATAAATTACCTCACCTGGATGAAAAACGCGCTCCTGTTTGGCTGTCTCTAAGTAACACCTTTCTTCTTCTTCTTCTTCGTCTCCGTCTTCATCTTCGTCTTCTTCTTCTTCTTCTTCTTCCCAAAAAGTGGCATATCTTCCTTTTCCTCCTCCTCCTCCTCCTCCTCCTCCTCCTCCTCCTCCTTCTCCTCCTCACCGCCATCTTCCTTCTTCCTCCTGCTCTGCATTGATTGTTTTCCTTATTCTTTCCTTCCTTAATTATATTATCTCTTCTTCCTATTATTCTCTCATTTAACCTGATATTTTATGATATATTTTTTACGTATTTTTGTCAATCCCTTATCTGTTATTATTGTTATTTATCTCTTGTTATTCTCTTGTTATTCTCTTGTTATTCTCTTGTTCTCTTCAATGTTATCATCTGGTCACAAATTCTCCAGGTAATTACACGTTTTTATTTATTTTATTTATTTATCTATTTATTTTTGCTTATTCTCGTAATTCTTTGTTTCTCTCCCCACATCTTCCTGTCTCTTATTATTTCGCACCTCCTCTCCCTGTCTTTGTCTCTCCTCTTCTTTATCATTTTATCTGTATTGTCGTATTGTTTTAGGGGTTCGTTCTTCACTTATCTTCGTTTTATGTCTTGATCTCTTCTTTATACGGATTAACAATATATATTTTTTTTTATTCTTTTCTCTGATTTTTCTTTTAATTTCAATAATCTTCATATTCTTCCAGATTATTTTGTCCTCTCTCTCTCTCTCTCTCTCCTACCAATGATTCATTCCCCTCTCCCTCATCTCCCTCCCTCCCTCTATCCCCCCCCCCCTCTCTATCCCTCTCATCCACCTCTGATTTCTTCCCGCCCCCTCCCGCCTTCTCACCCACTTCTCATTCCTCCCCCTCCCCACCCCTCCCCTCCCCCCTCCCCTCCCCTCCCCCTCCTCTCCCCTCCCCCCCCCTCTCTCCTACTGGTGGTGATCTTAGCCAGGGCGTCTCCTTCCTGTAACCTTCAGGAGGTGGCGCTGGTCTGCCGATCTTCCGGTGGTAGGTAATGAAGCTCTTCCAGACATAATTTACAGGAGTTCTCCCTTCTCTCCCTGGCCTTATCAATGTGCCTCTTCTATCCTTCCCCTCTTCCTCTTCATCCTCCTCTTCCTCCCCTCTTCTTTTTCATCTTCCTCCTCTTCCTCGCCCTTTCGCTCTTCCTTTTCATCCCCTTCCTTCTTCTTCTCCTCTTCTTCGTTATTCCCTCTCTTTCTCTTCATCCCCCTCTTTCTTCTTATTCTTCTCTTCTTCATTTCCTTTCTTCATTTTCATCCTCCTCTTCCTCAATCTCTTCCCCCTCCTCTTCTTTAGCCTTTTATTCCTCCTCCTCCTCTTCATCATTCTCTTCTTCCTCCTCCTCCTCCTCTTCCTCGCCATCATTTTCTTCCTATTCTTCTTCTTCGTCAATCTCTTCCTCTTCTTCATCATTCTCTTCCTCCTCCTCCTTCTCCCTGTGTAGTACCTCCTCTTCTTCTTCTTACTATTACTACTACAGAACAACCTCCTATCCTTTCCCTTCCACCTCTTCTTCCTCCTCCTCCACCTACCTCTTCCTCATCTTCCACCTTTTCCCTCTATTCCAGGTGTCAGTTCTATTTCTTTTTCACACTCATCATCCTCCTCTTTCCTTCTTTCCTCTTATTTCCTTTCTCCTTCCTTCCTCTTCCTTCTTTTCGTCTTATGGATTTGCTTATAGTCATCTTTCTCTGCTTCTCCATCCTTCATTTTCTCTCTCTCTTTTATATCTCTTCTTTTCTTCTTCATCCTGTTTTATTAATAGCCTCAGCAGTTTATTAATAGCCTCAGCAGTTTATTAATAGCCTCAGCAGTTTATTAATAGCCTCAGCAGTTCATTAATAGCCTCAGCAGTTCATTAATAGCCTCCACAGTTTATTAATAGCCTCCACAGTTTATTAATAGCCTCCACAGTTTGTTAATAGCCTCAGCAGTTTATTAATAGCCTCCACAGTTTATTAATAGCCTCAGCAGTTTATTAATAGCCTCAGCAGTTTATTAATAGCCTCAGCAGTTTATTAATAGCCTCAGCAGTTTATTAATAACCTCAGCAGTTTATTAATAGCCTCAGCAGTTTATTAATAGTCTCCACAGTTTATTAATAGCCTCAGCAGTTTATTAATAGCCTCAGCAGTTTATTAATAGCCTCCACAGTTTATTAATAGCCTCCACAGTTTATTAACAGCCTCAGCAGTTTATTAATAGCCTCCACAGTTTGTTAATAGCCTCAGCAGTTTATTAATAGCCTCCACAGTTTATTACTAGCGTCGTGTTGTGAGTTTATAGATCAAGATGTTTTTATGCTTCCTGTTTATGCTTGACGAGCTGTTGTTTTGTTTACAGTGTCTTGTAAACAATAAACACGTGGTCATACTCTTATACCAGAGAGATGTGGTGGTGTTTGTAGCTCTCCTACGATCATACATACATACATACATACACACATACATACATACATATCTGTACATACACAAAGCAGTCGGACGAAAATGCTCATACATACAATCATGCGAAGGTGTGTGTGTGTGTGTGTGTGTGTGTGATGAGTGAGTGTGTGTGAACTTGTGGTGTAGTGGTTAGTATATTCACCCCGTTTATAAGTGACCCTGGGTTCGATCCCCGGGCAGGGTAAAATCATACTAAGTTTCAATGCATCATGTGCCTCTGTCAATGGTATTCAGGGATAATGATTAGCCAGTGCAGTTAGCGAGTTGTACGATGTTCCAGAGATGCCGAAATACGAAGCAAGTTTACCGTATCAGCCCAGTTCCTGACAATAGTGGGTGTGGTCAGTCAATTCGTCAGCAGCAACCATTACCCAACACTGACACACACACACACGTCATCGGAACATAACCCGGCATTAACTAAGACTTCTCCCTTGCCCTCCTTGAAAGCACGATGATGATAACTGCCGTACACCTCATTATGTCTTAATGACCTGAGTAATTACAGAACTATTATGAAATTGCGGATTACTCTAATTACCATAAACGGATATAATTGTTATTTTAATTGCTGGTGAAGAGGTCATAGGTCAAAGGCAAAACTGGTTTACGTAATATTAAATAATAATCTTTAAAAAATTTATTATTGTTTTTAATTATTTTCTTTTGAACAATATTTTTGAGTCTTGGGATTATTGATGTTTATAACCAATTAAGTGTTGATGAAGGTTAGGTTAGGTCAGCATAGGCTAGGTTAGGTTAGATTAGGTTAGGTCAGGTTAGCGTAAGGGTGTTTAGTCATTAGATAACTTGAGGTGAGGTACCAAATGTTCACGTGATCATAGTACTACCCGTAACTGTACCTCTGGTTGATGTAGTGAGGTGAGACAGGTGAAGTGTGACAGGTGAGGTGTGACATGTGAGGTGTGACAGGTGAGGTGTGACAGGTGAGGTGTAACAGGAGAGGTGTGACAGGTGAGAAAAAAGGAATAATGAAGGAGACTTATGGTTGGTGATATAATGAGGTGAAACAGGTGAGGTGTGGCAGGTGAGGTGTGACAGGTGAGGTGTGTCAGGTGAAGAAAAGGTGAACATGCAGCATTTCTCAGGATAGTGACAGTCGCAGGTTCTCACTACATCCGCCTGCTGGGGGAATTAACATGTTTTTATTACCACCTGATTAATGAGGGTCAGCTTCCTCTACCCTCCTCCTCCTCCTCCTCCTACCGACCCCCCCCCCTCTTTCTTACCTTCCCCCTCATCCCTCCCAGCCCCTCTTACCCCCCTCTCCCCCTCCCTCCCTCCCTTCCTCGTCAAGGCTCCTCGAAGACCACGTATGTAATGGAGGGTCTTTACACGCCTCCCTTAACCTCCTCCTCTTCCACCTCTTCTTCCTCCCTCTCTTCCTCCTCCCCTTCCTCTTCTTCTACGTCTCCTCTTCCTCCTTCTTCTCCATACATGTCCTTTTACTAGTTCATACTTACCAACACTCCCCACCACTCTCCTTCCCCACCAACACTCCCCACCACTCTTCTCCCCCACCAACCCTCCCCACCACTCTTCTTCCCCACCAACACTCCCCACCACTCTTCTTCCACACCAACACTCCCCACCACTCTCCTTCCCCACCAACACTCCTCCATTCTCCTCCCCCAGTTGCAGTAGTGTCGTGGCAGTATTATTATTATTATTATTATTATTAGTAGTAGTAGTAGTAGTATTATTGTTATTATTATTCTTGCTGTTGTTGTTGTTGTTGTTGTTGTTATTGTTGTTGTTATGACATACTGCTTATAATACAGCCACTAATATACACAAACATACAATACTTAACATAATTCTCTAAGTACTTGACTCGAGTAATAAACACAAGCTTAAACTAATGCACTAAAGGTAGAATGAAGTTGTTTTAAGTTATAACTACAAGAACACTTAAAACTCAAGTTTCCTTTAAATCTCAATGTATTTCTAGTCCTTTTTCTCTTTTCTTCTCCTTATTTCCCTCTTTATTCGTCTCTGTTCCTATCTTTTCCTCTTTCCTACTTCCCTTCTATTTTCTTTCGTCCTCGCCTCTTCTCTCCTCTCCTCTATTGTTCCTTCTATTTCCTTCCTTCTCTCTCCCCCTTTTCTTCCTTCTCTTAACCCCTCCCCTCTTCTCACTCTCTTCCTTACCCTTGCCCTTTCTTCCCTCTGACTCTCCCTTTTTCTTATTTCTTCCTTCCCTTCTCTTGTCCTCTCTATTTTTCTTCCCCCCATCTTCTCCTCCATCTACCCTCCTTCTTCTTCCTTCTCTCCTCTTCCCACCCTTCCTACCCCTCCAACGTGTTATTCCTCGACTCTCCTAAAGGCGGATGTTGTCAGTCTGTCAGGGAAGAGGCAGATTGAGGGTAATCACGAGGTGTCTTGCTTCATGGGAGACTCTTGCGTGCTTGAGAGGCTAATGCGTGCTTGCTGAGAGGGATATTGCCTTGGGGGGACTCTTGCGTGCTTGAAAGGCTAATGTGTGTTTGCTTGGAGGGATATTGCCTTGGAGGGGGCTATCGCGTGCTTGTTTAGGAGGCTACTGCGTGTGTGAGTGGTTTTTGCGTGCTTGCTTGGAGGGATATTGCATTGGAGGGGGCTATCGCGTGCGTGCTAAAGAGGCTATTGAGTGGGGGATTAGTGCTTGCTTGGGAAATTTGTGTTTTGTGGGGAAGTTACTACTTGTTTGGGAAGCCACAGCTGTCCCGAGAAGTTGTTGATTGATTGCTTGGGAGGATTTTGCTTGCATGGAGGCAGTCCGTTGGCACCCAGGTGAGAACCACAACGCCGCCACACACCACCTACCAGTGACGAACTCCCGTTTGTAACTGCAACAGCTGTTATCTGTGCAGGTGTACCGCTATCTGTAGGTAATGAGATCTGGTACACCTATGACAGCTGTTACCCGGGTAGGTGCATCGCCATTCACCACCTGTCAGTGTTGAGCCCCCTTGTGCACCTGCAGCAGTTATTACCTGTGCAGGTGTACCGCCGGAAGGTGTTCCTGGCTCCGGGGTAAAAGAGCCGGTACATGAACTCAGGAATTTAAATTAACAAGTTTATTCTCACATCCTGTGTTTTATTCGCCTCGCTCTTTATTTTTTTTTTATTCCCATCTTCGTTTCGTAAGTGTTGGATGATGATTATTTTGACTCAGGTTTAGGACTTTCTCGACTGTGTGTGCGTGTGTGTGTGAGAGAGAGAGAGAGAGAGAGAGAGAGAGAGAGAGAGAGAGAGAGAGAGAGAGAGAGAGAGAGAGAGAGAGATAACCCCTCTTATAAGCCCTTAGTGATTGACTCCCTCCCTCTTAACACTGCCATCTCTGTCTGTCTGTCTCGTATACACTCCTGCTCGTGGTCGACCTACACAGGGAGGCCGCCAGCAGTAGCATGTTGTAAGAAGTAATATAGAGTATTAACAGTATCTAAACCATCACTCTCTCTCCCTGCCACCCTCACCCTCCTTATTCACCTCCCTGACCCCCCCCCCCTCTCTCTCTCTCTCTCTGCAATCTCTCCTCCCCCCGTATTCTTCCCAGTCATTTTACTCTCCCCGTATCCAAAGCCCAATGCATACACCCTCCCAAATATTTACCCCCCCCCCTTTTCCACTCTGCCTCCTCCCCATTCTCCCCATAATCTCATCCCCTACATTCTCCTCCACATAAATTCACTCGCCATACTCTGTCTCCTCCTCCCCATCACCTCCTCACTCCCCACATTCTCATTTTGTCTCCCCATCACCTCACTCGCCATACTCTGTCTCCTCCTCCTCATCACCTCCTCACTCCCCACATTCTCATTTTGTCTCCCCATCACCTCATTCGCCATACTCTGTCTCCTCCTCCTCATCACCTCATCACTCCCCACATTCTCATTTTGTCTCCCCATCACCTCACTCGCCATACTCTGTCTCCCTTTCCTCCCTGATATTTGTGTAAAGTGTAAGGAGTCATCATCTCAGGTATATCAGGTGATGTTAACAGGTGTTCCGTTCACCAGGTAAAAGTAAACATTTTTAATTGTTACATTGGTGAGGAAATTTTATACATTAAGAACTGGTTATTTAAGGCGTATTGACATCCCTTACACGTACACGATGCACACACACACACGCACACACACACACGTATATATATGCACTATATAAAAACCTACAGATTATGATTTACTGTTTGGCACCTTAGTGTGACGGGCCGCTGTAGTTTATCAAATATAATTTAAGGATTTTTGAGACAGGTGCAAGATTTAGGTGAGATCGTCCCAGACACAGGTTCTTCTTGTGGTGGTGGTTGTAGTGGCGGTTGTGGCTGCGGTTGTGGGGACGGTTGTGGTAACGGTTTTAACGGCGGTGGTGGCGGTTGTGGGGGTGGTTTTGGCGGCGGTTGTGGTAAAGGTTTTAACGGCGGTTGCGGTGGCGGTTGTGGGGGTGGTTTTGGCGACTGTTGTGGTAATGGTTGTGGTGGCTGTTGTGATGGCGGTTGTGTACCCTCACCGTAACCAGAAAGACCCGACCCTATAGATTTACCTGTTACTGCTGAACATAAAAGTGTGATGGAAGGCAGGTCATACACCACGGTTCCTGTTACTAAATAGCGTGGAGAGCGGTCCGGAGTCCTGCTAGTCAGAGGTAACGTATTAATCATAACAAAACTCGTGTGTGTGTGTGTGTGTGTGTGTGTGTGTGTGTGTGTGTGTGTGTGTGCGTGTGTGTGTGTGTGTGTGTGTGTTGTGGCTCGCTAGTTTCTTCTTTCTTCCAATACTTGAGCAGGAGAAGGAGGAGGAGGGGAAAGGGGAGGAGGAAGGGAAGAAGAAGGGGAAGGAGGGGAAGAAAGAGGATAGGGAGAAGGAAGAAAGAGTGGGAGGAAAGAGGAGGGGAAGGAGGAGAAGGAGAGGGACAGGAGGAGAAGGGGAAGGAGGAAGAGAAGGGACAGGAGGAGGAGGAGGAGGGGAAGAAAGAGAAGGGGAAAAGAAGAAGGAGAGGGAGAAGGGGTAGGAGAAAGAGAGGGAAGGGGAGAAGTAAGGGGAAGAGGAGGAATAAGGTTCAACACATTAGAGTTAAACAGCAAGACTTCATAACCCGGTTTTAACATTGTTTACTGTATACAGGTAAACAATAACTCGCATTAAATTCATCTTCGTTCTGGCATGTGAAAAGTTACTAGCCATGGCGAAAGGTTACTCTAGTCCAAGCGAAAAGTTACTAGCCTTGGCGAAAACCTGTTAATGCTTGCGAAAAGTTACTAGCCCCAAGCGAGTGGACTTGCCCCACTTCTGTACCCTGCACATGATCGCACCCTATAAAGACCGCCAAGAGGAAGGCTGGCGAAGAGAGTATTAATTCTCTCTTGGCGAACATTCGTCTTGGTTGGCTTCCATAAGGATGTTATTGCTGGGTTGAGGGAACGCCAGGCGCTATCAATTGCTCGTACAGGCTCTCTCTCTCTCTCTCTCTCTCTCTCTCTCTCTCTCTCTCTCTCTCTCTCTCTCTCTCTCTCTCTCCGCCCCTAGTTTAGAAATACAAAGCAAATTACATAATATATATATATATATATATATATATATATATATATATATATATATATATATATATATATATATATATATATATATATTAGTTTCAGCTCTGTGCCTAATAGAAATAAACTTTAGATTAGGTTTTCCATAATCCCAAGAAGCCCACAGACCACAGGAACACCACAGGATCACCACAAGGGCACCAAAGGACGTTCTAGGATCTATCAGAAAGCCTTGGCCACAGGAGTTCTCAGGAGCTACGAGAATGCTTATAGATCATGAGAGTTCTACAGCAGCTCTCAGGGGAGATCGCAGGCCACAGGAGATCCCAGAAAGCCCCTGAGAAACGTTGATAGGGAGGTGGTTGTGGAGAGAGAGAGAATAAAGGAGGGGGAGGGAAAGAGAAGAGGGGGAGGAGGGATGGAGAGAGAAGAGGAGGAGGGAGAGAGAAAATGGGAAGGGAGAGAGGAGAGGTGGAGATGGAGAGAAGATGGGGAGAGAGAGAGAAGATGGGGTAGAGAGAGAAAGAGAGAGAAGAGGGGTAGGAAGAGAGAAGAGAGAGAGAGAGAGAGAGAGAGAGAGAGAGAGAGAGAGAGAGAGAGAGAGAGAGAGAGGCAGCAGCAGCAACATACGGTGTGGAGGCCAGCACGTCTCTCAAACCCACGCCTTCAGTGTCCATTTCCCCGCACGACCGCCACATCACTCACCCGGAGAGTTCTTTATTTGGTCCAGAGTCCAAGAAATAACGTAGGTGGCCAGACCAACCCGTGACCGAGGCCTCCCTTGAGTTGTAGGGACTGCTTGAGTGAGGGAGAAGAGGATTGGAGGCGAGAAGGAGGGACGTGTTCGAGAGTGACTGGTGGAAGGGGTGAAGGAGAGGTCTCTTTGAGGAAGGGAAGAGCTATTCAGAAGGAAGGGAAGAGGGGATAGAGATAAAGGAATAGATGGGCAATGCATGGAAGACTTTAGCATTAGGAAAGGATGGTAAAGAGAGAGGGGGGCAAGCAGTAACAGGGGAGGATGTGGTCGCTCTCAACTCCTTACGTAAGAGTAAAAGTAAGAACAATGGATGATCAAGTATCGTCTCAGTCATCATTCAGTCGCCCTTCTCACTGTTAAGAGGTGGTGCACAGGTGAGAGTACTGCTGTGGAGCATTAAGTCAGGGAGGAAGTGATATCACGTTATCCAACACAAGACACCTCTATCGCGTTCCTCCCTCACGCATGCACATCTATCTCCTCCCTCTCCCATATTCTGATTACTCTAACCTAACCTAACCTACCCTAACCTAACCTAACCTATCAGGGGTGTTATGACTCTGGAGTACACAAACTGATGGGAGTAGTTGTGGTCGAGACGTGACAGATGCCAACACACACACACACGCACACACACACACACACACACACACACACGAATTCTTGCACAAATTCTTAAACAATCTTACTTCACTCCATTCCCGTAACTTTGTGATCTTGAGAAAGTATCTTAAGTGGCACAAATGTCAAAGGTCGTCTACATTTTACTCAAGATATTAACATATATAAAATTTCTCTCATCTCAAATTAAGGATGAAAATAACTAACACAAGTTGGTAATCGAGGAATTCTTTACCTGGGCTGTCATGGCGGATGGGTGTGTGGCGAGATGAGGGTATATATTCATTCTATTGATGTAACAACCGGCCCTAAACTACATCACAAACTACTAAGATTGATTTGCTTACTGAGAATTGAATCACTTACTTGGATTATTTGACTTAAAGAATGATTTATTTTTGTGGGTATTGCAGTACTGAATCCGTGTAGTGAGTCATAGGAAAGTGGTTTCGTTAGTGAGATTTCGAAGCAGCAGTAGTGGTAGGAGTATGCCGGAGCAGAGTCGTTCACAGGATTCGAAGTAGTTATACCTTTTGTGTCACTCACTTCACTGTCCATCCATTACTCAGACAGTCAGGTTGTGAGTTGTGGTCATGCCCGGAATGACACACAGGCACACACCTCAAGGTCACCATATATAAGTGTGCGTCTCCAGTGATATATTGTGATACGGTCATTGAAAACTTTTATTTCAAACGTGTGATTATCGTCCGCCGGTGAGTGAGGGACAGACTCAGCCGTGTGAGAGGAGGGAAGTGAACTGTGCTCCTGGCGATACAACAATGGACTTCTAGAAACATGACGTCGTGGGCTGAATGTTATAGACCTATCCTGGACTACGAGAAAGGCTGCCCTGTCGTGTCTTGTCTCCTATTAACGGAGAATTTAAAGTGAGTATCATTGTTAAACTGACCTGTGTGTATATTGTTGTCATGGTAGAATTGTGTGTTAAATCGACGTAGGGTGAGGGGGGGGGGGGGTAGTGTGCAGCCCCATGTATTCTTCCCTCCCAAGCTGTAGTCAAACTGTACCTAGTCATTCATTTGGCTATAAACCGTAAGCCAAAGTGATTGGTTAGTTATTATCGTTTTTGTTGTAATTTTTAAACTGCAATACCCACAAAAATAATTCATACTTAAAGTAATGTTTTTGTTTGGAGAGTTCACAGCTGAGGCGAGAAGACATAATCCATCCTGAACTATGTCTAAACTTAGCAGGAACGAATGTCTTTATACTGCTACATTCAGTGGCTCGTTCCTGCTAGAATCAGACTACCAAGGTCAGAGATGAATTTATATGTTTTATAATGAATCCCCGAAGACGCTGCCAGAGAAAGTGTAAAGCCTCGTTTTTCTACCTACGGGTATTCTTCCATCGTCTAGGGGTGAGGGTAAGGGGGGGGGGGGAGGATGAGGGCAAGGGAAGGAGGATGAGGGCAGGGGAGGGAGGATGAGGGGAGGGGAGGGAGGATGAGGGCAAGGGAGGGAAGGTGAGGGCAAGGGAGGGAGGATGAGGGCAAGGTAGGGAGGATGAGGGCAAGGTAGGGAGAATGAGGGCCAGGGAGGGAGGATGAGGGCAAGGGAAGGAGGATGAGGGCAAGGGACGGAGGATGAGGGCAAGGGACGGAGGATGAGGGCAAGGTAGGGAGGATGAGGGCAGGGGAGGGAGGATGAGGGCAGGGGAGGGAGGATGAGGGCAAGGGAGGGAAGGTGAGGGCAAGGGAGGGAGGATGAGGGCAAGGTAGGGAGGATGAGGGCAAGGGAGGGAGAATGAGGGCCAGGGAGGGAGGATGAGGGTCAGGGAGGGAGGATGAGGGCAAGGGACGGAGGATGAGGGCAAGGTAGGGAGGATGAGGGCAGGGGAGGGAGGATGAGGGGAGGGGAGGGAGGATGAGGGCAAGGGAGGGAAGGTGAGGGCAAGGGAGGGAGGATGAGGGCAAGGTAGGGAGGATGAGGGCAAGGGAGGGAGAATGAGGACCAGGGAGGGAGGATGAGGGCAAGGGAAGGAGGATGAGGGCAAGGGACGGAGGATGAGGGCAAGGGACGGAGGATGAGGGCAAGGTAGGGAGGATGAGGGCAGGGGAGGGAGGATGAGGGCAGGGGAGGGAGGATGAGGGCAAGGGAGGGAAGGTGAGGGCAAGGGAGGGAGGATGAGGGCAAGGTAGGGAGGATGAGGGCAAGGGAGGGAGAATGAGGGCCAGGGAGGGAGGATGAGGGTCAGGGAGGGAGGATGAGGGCAAGGTAGGGAGGATGAGGGCAGGGGAGGGAGGATGAGGGGAGGGGAGGGAGGATGAGGGCAAGGGAGGGAAGGTGAAGGGCAAGGGAGGGAGGATGAGGGCCAGGGAGGGAGAATGAGGGCAAGGGAAGGAGGATGAGGGCAAGGGAAGGAGGATGAGGGCAAGGGAGGGAGGATAAGGACAAGGGAGGGTGTTTGGGAGTAAGGAAGTGTTTAAGGGGGAAGAAAGATGACAGTGTATGAAATATCAATGGACAAGATAACAGTTCAAGGGGCAAGTAGATAAGGTAGATTGGTAAGAGGGTCAGGGGGCAAGAGAGTTGATGATGGGGGTGAAGGTCAGGGGGTCGAGCACGTTTGAACCCACCCTTTACCCCCTCTTACTATCCCTACCCCCTCTTACCTACCCCTTACCCCTTCTCACCCCCTCTTACCCACACCTTACCCCCCTCTTACCCACACCTTACCCCCCTCTTACCCACACCTTACCCCCCTCTTACCCACACCTTACCCCCCTCTTACCCACACCTTACCCCCCTCTCACCCACACCTTACCCCCCCTCTTACCCACACCTTACCCCCTCTTACCCACCATTTCCCCCTCTGACCAACCCCATACCCCCTCTCACTCACCCCCCTAACCCCTCTTTAGATCCTCTCTTGGATGGGGGTGATGAGAGGGGAGAGGAGGGGTGATGAGTGGTGTGAGGAGGGGAGAGGAGGGGTGATGAGTGGTGTGAGGAGGGGAGAGGAGGGGTGATGAGAGGTGTGAGGAGGGGAGAGGAGGGGAGAGGAGGGGTGATGAGTGGTGTGAGGAGGGGAGAGGAGGGGTGATGAGTGGTGTGAGGAGGGGAGAGGAGGGGTGATGAGTGGTGTGAGGAGGGATGATGAGAGGTGTGAGGAGGGGAGAGGAGGGGTGATGAGTGGTGTGAGGAGGGGAGAGGAGGGGTGATGAGTGGTGTGAGGAGGGGTGATGAGTGGTGTGAGGAGGGGAGAGGAGGGGTGATGAGTGGTGTGAGGAGGGGAGAGGAGGGGTGATGAGAGGTGTGAGGAGGGGAGAGGAGGGGAGAGGAGGGGTGATGAGTGGTGTGAGGAGGGGAGAGGAGGGGTGATGAGTGGTGTGAGGAGGGGAGAGGAGGGGTGATGAGTGGTGTGAGGAGGGATGATGAGAGGTGTGAGGAGGGGAGAGGAGGGGTGATGAGTGGTGTGAGGAGGGGAGAGGAGGGGTGATGAGTGGTGTGAGGAGGGGTGATGAGTGGTGTGAGGAGGGGAGAGGAGGGGTGATGAGTGGTGTGAGGAGGGGAGAGGAGGGGTGAGGAGGGGTGATGAGAGGTGAGGAGGGGTGAGGAGGGGGTGATGAGAGGTGTGAGGAGGGGAGAGGAGGGGTGATGAGAGGTGTGAGGAGGGGAGAGGAGGGGTGATGAGTAGTGTGAGGAGGGGAGAGGAGGGGTGATGAGTGGTGTGAGGAGGGGAGAGGAGGGGTGATGAGTGGTGTGAGGAGGGGTGAGGAGGGGTGATGAGTGGTGTGAGGAGGGGTGATGAGTGGTGTGAGGAGGGGAGAGGAGGGGTGATGAGTGGTGTGAGGAGGGGACAGGAGGGGTGAGGAGTGGTGTGAGGAGGGGTGAGGAGGGGTGATGAATGGTGTGAGGAGATGAGAGGAGGGGTGATGAGTGGTGTGAGGAGGGGTGAGGAGGGGTGATGAGGGGTGTGAGGAGGGGTGATGAGTGGTGTGAGGAGGGGAGAGGAGGGGTGATGAGTGGTGTGAGGAGGGGAGAGGAGGGGTGATGAGTGGTGTGAGGAGGGGACAGGAGGGGTGAGGAGTGGTGTGAGGAGATGAGAGGAGGAGTGATGAGAGGTGTGAGGAGGGGAGAGGAGGGGTGATGAGTGGTGTGAGGAGGGGTGAGGAGGGGTGATGAGTGGTGTGAGGAGATGAGAGGAGGGGTGATGAGTGGTGTGAGGAGGGGTGAGGAGGGGTGATGAGAGGTGTGAGGAGGGGTGATGAGTGGTGTGAGGAGGGGAGAGGAGGGGTGATGAGTGGTGTGAGGAGGGGAGAGGAGGGGTGATGAGTGGTGTGAGGAGGGGAGAGGAGGGGTGATGAGAGGTGTGAGGGGGGAGAGGAGGAGGAGTATCATGTTCATACTGTGTATTGGCTGGAAGGAGGTGGAGGGGAGGGAGGAGGTTGAAAGGGGAGGGAAGAGATAGAAGGGGAGGGAAGAGATAGAAGGGGAGGGAAGAGGTAGGAGGGGAGGGAAGAGGTAGAAGGGGAGGGAGGAAGTAGTAGGAGTGGTTGAAGGAGAGCCCAATATTGACGTCTCTCCCTCCTTCCTTCCGTCCTTCCGTCCGTCAGATCAAGAAGTCTGTTGCTAAACGGAAGACACTTAGACACTGGAGGACACGTGTGCATCATACGTCAGCTGTACACACAACAGGTAGTACTAAGAAGGGGGGGGGTCCTTTGTTATCATGTAGCACAGTTTTAGAGTACGAGAGCCATTGTTGTCACACCCACACCAAGGCCAGTCAGGCTCTCCCCCTCCTCACACGTCAAGTTTTATTATCAAAGATCACCATCACTGCCGCTATAAAAACAAGATTCCAGGTGTTATGTTATTATTATTATTCAACTGCGTTTGATGTAAGTATTTTTACCAGATCTCAAGGACAGGGGAAACGTGTCCCTTGTAATTATTATCTCGTGGGGGACAGGTGTGTGTCGTGGCCACTCGTCATTAACTGTCTCATTTATAGGTTACCTGTGCAGGATATCCCGCTAGTGATTAGATAATACATATCCTGCGATTAATTAATCAAATTCTCGCTTCCCTTCCCCGTCGTTATCTTAACTGGTGGAGTGAAGGAGGGGCAGCCGAGGGAAGGAGGGAAGGATGCAAGCAGAGTAAAGGAAGCAGTTTAGTTATTAGATTACATGATCTTACCTTTAGTGTGTGTGTGTGTGTGTGTGTGTGTGCGCGTGCGTGTTGGCTGGTGACGGAGGATGGTGGTAGTGTGTGTGTGTGTTGGCTGGTGACGGAGGATGGTGGTAGCGTGACGTGTGTGTGTTGGGTGGTGACAGAGGATGGTGGCAGCGTGTGTGTTGGCTGGTGACGGACGATGGTGGCAGCATGTACAGTAACAGGAGCGATGTGTTACATTCCAACACCGCCCAGGGAGCGAGTGACGATACACTTATGAGGCACTGGGGGGGGGGGGGATCGTTGATGATTATGTAGTTGAGGAACACCACTACATAATCAGTGTCAGCGCTGAGAGGTAGAGCGTTCTACTCTAGTGGTAAACATAAAGCTTTTTAAACTTACGCCGTAATACCTTTTTTTTCTCAACAAGTCGTAATGTATCGTCAGGTTTCCTCCTCCGCTAGAATTAAATGACTAAGAATTGCCTCACACCTAAGTTCCTCTGGTTCAGTGAGTGGGGGAGAGCAGTGGCGAGACGATCATCCCTTGGCTGATTATCTTGGTGGGCTGATCCATCCTGGCCGAGGTATTAACACACTTTCACCACACCTGACCACTGAACACACCTGAGCACTGAACACACCTTATATCTCACCTTTGACCTCAGTTACGTAGAAGAATACGAAGTAGTTTCGTCTCTCAAGGTGAAAAGTCAGTTACTACCTAAGACTCGATTACTACCTAAGACGCAGTTCATTGTTTACATGACAGGCCGCAGCAGCTGTAGAGGGAAACTTTGTTGTTGAAAATAGCTCCACTATGGCGATTTTACCAGACATATTTTTTCAGTTTCTTTTAAAAATTATCATTTAATAAAAATAAATAATCCCATTAAATATGGTTCTAATGTAATGTATAACGTGGCTCTTATTATACTATACATTTGTCCGTTTGTATTTCTGTAAGTTTTTCATTTCCATAA
Organism: Homarus gammarus; assembly: GCA_958450375.1. NCBI lineage: Eukaryota > Metazoa > Arthropoda > Malacostraca > Decapoda > Nephropidae > Homarus > Homarus gammarus. The sequence continues at coordinate 1,149,351 of CAUDMG010001246.1, read as the reverse complement.
AGTTTTGTATTACCGTAAAGTTTTTCTTAGTTTTCAAGTCCTCACAAACCAGAAAGTGTCCCCCCCACCGTACTTGGCAGACACGGTTACGGTGATGAGCAAGTGGTGAGGTACAATTGGTCAGGGAATCTTAACTTGGTCATATTTTGGTAGTTTTATGGCCTCTTTTATACTTGACCAAAGGTGACTTCCTTTAACTCTTCAATTTCTAAAGATCTTATCATCTACCTGAGGTGTTTTTATGAACCATTTTACCGCCTTTTGACCTGTCGGGATCTCCTTCGGTCTCTCACACACACTCATAATGATGCAGGTGAGACACAGGTGTTTGTAATGACCTCATGTGGCTCCCAGATGATGATGATGATGATGATGATGATGATGCCATGAGTCTATTTTTATACGTTGGTAACAATTGCAACATCTTAAATCCAATTTGCATAATTTATAACAACATCAACGTTCAAAATTGATTAATGCAACTTTGCTAGATAGTTTATAGATGGGTTGTATGTTGCTCTATATTAAGGTGTTGCAACTTTACAACACAAACACTTAATAGACTGGGGGGGGGGGGGATTGTTTGTGTTATATTGAGACGAATTGTTTGTTCACCTGTGTTGTATCTTTCCCTGTAAGAACCACCTTGAGCCAAGACCCTCAGTAGACCGCTCGTGGTCACACAACACAGTCCCAGGGGGGGGGGGGGGGGGGAGGGGGGATATCGTCTTGCTTCCTCGGTGTTAATCTTGAAGCTATTTTTAAATTTGTATTTTTTTTAGAGAAGGGGGGGGGAGTGAAAGAAGATTAGAGGTGGGGGAAGGAAGTTATAGTTCGGAAATTGAAGAAATTTAGGAGGAGGTAAGAGAGGGCGGGCTGACCGCCTAGCTAAGCTAATGGTGTGTTCGGGTTGTGTCATGGGTTAGTAATTGTCTGTCTGTACGGGCACTAGACATCCTACCCTGTCCCATATATGGGTGTTTTAAGGGCCTTATTTCATATTCCGCCGACCCTACTGGCGGATGCTGGTCTAGGGAGGTTGTCTATTGCCTGGCCGTATAGATCGGGGGTGGTAATGGATCTTTTGAGATTTGGTAACTTTTTGGGAACCATGTATGGTTGTTGTCGTTATCTGGTGGGAGTCTTTGAAAGAGTTCTTGCTCTGATCATTCTATCTTTTGCCAGACTCTGCTGGCCAGGGTGTGCAGCTGCTGGTTGATGGGTTTTATTCTCAGGTCTCTATGTATCTCGGCTGTGGTTAGGTGAAGGGGTATCTTTCACCTGTGACGAATCTTAGGGCTTCATTTTGGACCACCTATAATTTTAATGTTTGAGTGGTGCTCACAGTATGAAGAGGTACTGCTGGGTAAGTTAATATCGGTGTGATAAATGATGTCACCAGGCGGAGTTTTATTTTCTCAGGAAGCGCTTTAAAGCGGTATAGTTTTCTCAGCTCTCTTCTTGCCTTTTCCTTCCTGGTGTGGACATGATGGGAGTAACCTGTCGTGGATATATGCAGGCCCAGGAGGGTGCCTCTGCTTTTGTATTCTATCTGGGCATTATTGGTTACTAATGGATGGGTTTTCCTTCTGCATAAGGGTATCACTGTGAATTTTGGGAGACTGGTTTGGATTTCCCATTGTTTTTCGTAATTATTTACCCTTTCTAATTCCCGCCTGGATTTGTCGACCTGTAACGCTCTCGATTTTCCTTGATGTGTTGTTATTTGAGTGATGTCATCTGCATACATAATATCTTCGTTACCTATTCTAGTGGGAGGCGGGGTGTCACTTGTGTAGATAATATATAGGGTGGGGGAGAGGACGCTCCCCTGAGGGACTCCGCTCATGAGTGGAAAGGTCTCTCCTGTGTGTTGTCCTACCCTCAGTCTGGCATTTCTGCCGTCAAGAAAGTTGCAGTTGAGTTTCCTGGCTTAACCCGGGTGGAGGGACAGGGGAGTGTGTGTGTGTGGGGGGGGGGGGGGGGTTTCGATCCCCGGGCAGGGTGAAACTATGGGCAAGTTTCTTTACGCCATTTGTCTCTGTCTACCCAGCAGTAATTGGGAACCTGGATGTTAATCGATTTGCGGATCGTGTTCCGGGTTATTGGTTAGCCAGTGCAGTTGGCGAGTTGTCCGGTCTTCTTGGACTATTCCTTGACACTGGGTCATGCAACAGCTTCTACACCTCAAACAAATTCACGCCTAGGTGGCCCTTGGGCCGTCTATCTTCGAACACGAGGGACAACTATTATTATTATTATTATAATGAATGTGTATGTCAGGTAATCTTTTATTTAGTTGAACGCTATACACACAGATATATACATTATACCACAGGACATTCATTATACACAAATATTATATAACACACTATAATAAATATACCACGAGTTATGGACAGTACAGGTATAAATATTTGCGTTCTAAATTTACTTAACTTATGGCCACCGCGGTTTAGGTTAGCACAGGTGTATAATGAATACTTCACCTTTGACTACACAACCATTATTGAACGGACAAACACAATGATATGAATGAGTGAATAAGTAAATAAGTAGGTAAAGACATATTGTAACTAGTCAGAGATATAAGTGAATAAATAAATGATCAGGAATATTAATCACTTAATCTGAATTGATTAGTGAAGGAATAAATGAACCGATATTTTAGATGTGTAAATTAACGGGGAATAAGTGTGTGTGTGGAGGGGGGAGCAGGAAGAGGAGAGGGGGAGGGAGGAGATGAGGGGGGAAGGAGGAAGAGGAGAGGGGGAGGGAGGAGATGAGGGGAAAGGAGGAAGAGGAGAGGGGGAGGGAGGAGATGAGGGGGGAAGGAGGAAGAGGAGAGGGGGAGGGAGGAGATGAGGGGGGAGCAGGAAGAGGAGTGAGGGGGAGGGAGGAGATGAAGGGGGAAGGAGGAAGAGGAGAGCGGGAGGGAGGAGATGAGGGGGGAAGGAGGAAGAGGAGTGGGGGAGGGAGGAGATGAGGGGGGAAGGAGGAAGAGGAGAGGGGGAGGGAGGAGATGAGGGGGGAAGGAGGAAGAGGAGAGGGGGAGGGAGGAGATGAGGGGGGAAGGAGGAAGAGGAGAGGGGGAGGGAGGAGATGAGGGGGGAAGGAGGAAGAGGAGAGGGGGAGGGAGGAGATGAGGGGGGAAGGAGGAAGAGGAGAGGGGGAGGGGGTGGAGAAAGAGAGGCGATAAGATGAAGGAGGTGTAAGAGAGGAATGGAGAGAAGAGTGGAAAGAAGAAATAGTAGAGAAGAGATGAAGGAGGATATGATGAAAGGAGGGAGGAGAGATGATGGAGAGGGAGGGTGTGGAGGCAGGAGAAGGCGAGGGCTGGCTGGCTCACCCACCACCTGGCCTTATAAACTGGTCTGCGGGAGAGCTTCATGATAAATACTGACAAATTAACTAAACCATCAACAATGCCTCTAACACAGGTCTTGATTAAGTAACTGTCAAGGTGTGGGGAAAATAAAATATCCCCACAACACACACACAGACACTCACAGATGCCCACAGACACACACAGACACTCACAGACACACACAAACACACACACCACCCACAGACACACACAGACACACCCACAGACACACAGACACCCACAGACACCCACAGACACTCACAGACACTCACAGATACCCACAGACACCCACAGATACCCACAGACACCCACAGACACTCACAGACACCCACAGACACTCACAGACACCCACAGACACACACACACACACCCCCACACACACACACCCACAGACACCCACAGACACTCACAGACACCCACAGATACCCACAGACACCCACAGACACTCACAGACACCCACAACAGACACAGACACCCACAGACACCCACAGACACCCTCAGACACCCACAGACACCCACAGACACTCACAGACACCCACAGACACTCACAGACACCCACAGACACTCACATACCCACAGACACCCACAGACACTCACATACCCACAGACACCCACACACCCCCACAGACACACACACACCCACAGACACACACACCCACAGACACCCACAGACGCGCACACACACCCACAGACACCCACACACACCCACACACAGACACACACAGACACACACATACCCACAGACACCCACAGACACACACAAACACACACACCACCCACAGACACACACACACCCACACACGGACACCCACAGACACACACAGACACACACACACACCCACAGACACCCACACACACACACACACACAGACACCTACAGACACACACAGACACCCACAGACACTCATGTACGTATTCCCATAACACCTTCACAGACTCAGTGAACTAAACCAAACAGGCAGTTCTCACACACTCAAGAGCCATCAGGTGCTCAGCCCAGAGGAAGAAATGAGTGAATCATGTGGACGAGGGCGGCATGTGGGTATGTGCTTGACTTTATATGGGCGTGTGAGAGTGTGGATAGGCGAGTGAGCGTGTGGATGGGCGTGTGAGTGGGTAGTAGGAGGGTATATGACAGGAAAATGGATAGCCAGGAGTGCGGTTAAGGAAAGGTTTATTGTACACCCCACTCGCCTTAGTTCAATCACGTTGTGTATCTGAACCAACAACATCCCCCCCCCCTCCCCAGTATGTGTGAAAGTGAATATGTGTCTGACTGTATGTGTGTATGTTGTACAGTCAACCAAAGATGCACTGACCTCACCCTGGCTCTCGTACTGGCAATTTTACCTGACAGTACTCGGTACAATAAGGCTGTATGTAATGGCGCTTGTGATTGGTGGATTTATTTTCGGCTGTGTCACTGTCAGCATAAATATTAAACAATCCAAAGGTAGCAGTTATATAGTAATAAATTATTCATCATTATTTTTTATGGGAAGTTTCCAAATGTTCGTCTATTTGCTTAAATAACGAAGAAAATTATATTAATGATTTGGCAACACAACTACACCCGGGGCTGGGGCAATATTAGTCACATCACATTTGAAGAATACAAGATCCACATTTAATCTTAAGTGTTTAATGAAGGAAGTAATTCTCTTTACAATGTGATCATTATATAATATAATCTGTCACAAGTTAGAGGGCAGACACTGTGTACTGTAAGAGGCTCAAGTGACACAATAACGACAGACGGTATCCCTGCACCAGCGGCCCACAGATCATCCTTGGTTGACTATACCTGGCAAACAAACCAACAAACAACAAACCAACCATTTTTTTTAAGGGGGTGGGGGGAGGGGGGCACCCCCCTACATCCTGTGTAAGGTGAAGCGCAGAAGCGTTTACAGCGCCCAACAGGGAAACATGCTAAGTTCATGCTTGCCTTTATGTCTCATGAGTTGGCATAGAAGCCTGAAGAGTCAAGGGCGTAGAAGCCTGAAGAGTCAAGGGCGTAGAAGCCTGAAGAGTCAGTGGTTTATGTCATCAAGTTATTGGAAGCTCCAACAACTTGTCCCTGAATACGATTTCGCAACTTTCGACTTACTTTAGGTACCTACAATTTTATTGTTTAACTCATCAGGGTCACAGATTAAGGTCGAAGGTCACGCACAGCAACTGGGGAGTTATATACCATAGTATTTTGTTATAAATCAGGATTGGATAAATTTTAGACGTAGTGTTAAGGTGGGTTTAAATTCTCTCGATACATTAACTACATCTTGAAGACTTGGTTGGAAATTTTTAAATTGTTTTACATAGTTTTGAAATTATATATAAGACACATTAAAAAACACAAAACTAGTGGTATGCTTATTGTACAGGTGATCGAAAAGTCCCTGTACACCTGTAAGAATTAATAATTGAGTAACTTACCTTGTTCTTCTTAAAACTCATAAAAGTTCGTGGGGTCCGTGTGTGTGTGTGTGCGCCAGCCCAGTCCCCACCTCTTTCTGGACGGCGAGTCTGTGTATAGCGATGTGACAACGCACACACGCACACACACGGTAGAACTGTGTCTTTTATGTAATCAGGTCAGACAGGATTATGTTCGTCAATCAGTTATTATCGTTAGTCATAATCCGGTTACACATTCAGTGCTGTATGATAAGATATGAAGGTTAGAGCCCCTGCGATTTCTAAGCATTAATTACGCAGCAGAGATGATGGTAGTGCAGGTCGAGGTGCATTCCAATCCGTTCGAAAATTTGTTGCGTATCCATATGAATAATATTGTAAACCGTTAAGAGATCAACTCAGACAGTATCTACCATTAACGTAGTATAATATATTTTCTTCATATATTCCTCTATATATCCAACATAAACCCATTCTGAATAATAGGTAATAAAGCATTCGAAGTAGACGAAGACTCGAAACAATGAGCAGTGAAGAGGTTGGCCAGCGTCGTAATGGAACAGTCCTGAGTCTAAGGCAACAGTCTACTGGAGCAAACACACCAAGCCATTTATAGAGAGTAATCGGTCGAATTAAAAGAACGGAACTGAGAAAGTTTCGTATGTTTAACATATCATTACCATCTTTATTAATATAAGGATTTTACCTCAATTAGTATAGCAGAGCGGCAGCTAAACACTTGACCCCTCTCGTCTCTGGACTCCACCTGACAAAACCTCCTCTTTATCCACCTCCTCCACTCCCCCTCTGTCGTATTGCTTCGTCTTCACATATGGAAGCGTCTCAATGTTCAGGTAACAGGACTGTGGTCATATTGCCCATGACAATTTTAACCCTCATATGCTGTCACACAAATGCAAATGTGTAAACATTATATGACATAACACAATATTTGCATGGACAAATATTCCTGTCAAACAGGTCTTAATTGAACACACACTGTTCCAACAGTTTCACCGTGTATGTTCGTGTGTGCGTTGTCCCGTGTCCAGAGACCTGTCGTCCAGAAAGGGGTGGGGATGGGATTCACCCACACACACACACACACACACACACACACACACACACAAGGAGACCTCCTCGAACTTTTATGAGTGACTACGTGTAACAAGGAACTGGTGCACAGGAACATTTGACCTGGGTGGTAGCTCCTTGGAAGACGATGTAGGTGGACCAAGGAACAGGTGCACAGGAACTTTTTGACCACCCCGTAGCTCCTTGGAAGACAGTTGTAATAATGTTTTGATAATAGATGTATATATTGATTTCCTTGTTGATTTAATGTCAGGAAATACTAATTTGTAATGTATTCATGAATTATTTGTGGTAATCAGTAGTTACACCATCTACTAACGATGCTATTTACCATCTCATACTGTATACCTGGTTGGTCCTCCTTGTAGGGAGATATTCCTTTGATAAAACGCTCGAGTTATTGCTTGAAGGACATGGTGGAATTAGACATCATGTTCTTGCGTGTTTTCTTACTATTTTTTACATTTGTTTCGAGATATTTAATTTTTCCCTTTATTATTTCTTTATCTGTCAATTACACACACTCACTAATGGCTGCCCCTCGTGTAACGAGGATGGCCAGCCCGAGGGCCACCTAGGCGTGAATTTATTTAAGGTGTATAAACTGTCGCCAACGCAACAACCACACCCTGAGTTAACGAGTTGCGTGACCCGGTGTCAAGGAATAGTCCGAGAAGACCGGACAATTCGCCAACTGCACTGGCTAAACATTACCCCGGAACACATCTGCAAATCGATTAACATCCAGGTTCCCAATTACTGCTGGGTAGACAGAGGCAAATGGCGTAAAGAAACTTGCCCGGGGATCGAACCCGAGTCCGCTCGCTTGCGAGGCGAGCATGCTGACCATTACACACACACACACACGCACGCACGCACGCGAGTCAGCGGTAGTAATAAGTCACGCAGCAGTTCCTTCGTAAGCTCTTACACGGGTGCTGCAGCCACGACTCAACACGGATATAATATTATACACTTAATTTAAATATAAAAAAAAATAATAAATAAAATACAGACTGTACGAACAAAGCGGTTTTTTTTTTTTTTTTTTTTTTTTTACTAAGGGTCCCATCCGTCTCCACCATCGTATTTTGCAATGGAGATTATCCTTAACGACGCCAATCTAAGAGTTTTTATCCTCCGTCGAGTACTTCATAAGATGTAAATATGAGGTAGTGGAACACGGCATCCAGACGAGGCGACCTTGGAGCCTTCCTACGGCACCAGCAGCGCCAACAGGAGCACTTAGCACCTGGAGGGAGGGAGGGAGGAGAGGAGAGGAGGGAGGGTCGGGTCGCCTTTGTTTCGCCCTGGCTACCAATATTATCATCCAGACATCCGGAATTAAGGATGCTCTGATAACTATGCTGGGGCGGGCGAGTTACCTGCTGGGACCTGACCTATACACCAAGGTGAGCCGGGACACTGCGGGGCCGCCCCTGGCAGGTAGAAACAGGTGCTAAAGGCGGCAGGTGCTGGAGGGAGGGATACAAGCCTGCCTCGTCTACCCTCCTCCTTCTCCTCTCAACACACGAGTTTTAATCTGTTTTTGTTTTGTTTTTTATAATAAACTTTCCTGTTGTTTATGTAAGAGTATATACCTGAAGACGTACACCCCGACCTGTATTAATTCACTATAATAAAGAGTCGCTAACAGGATCGTAAAGGTATCTAAGAGGTGTTACATTAACCTAAAAAGAGAGGTGAGACTGTTATATTTTTTGTGGTTTGTCTTTGTAATTTTATAAAACGTCTGACACACACACACACACACACACACACACACATCGCATCCAGCCCATACGTGCACGAACTGATCGCTATAAGAACAGCCCAGTCCCAACCATTGTAAAAATTATCAATAACTTGTAATACTGTAACACTGTCACTATGTTGAATTGAACTGTAGTTTGAGCTTTTCCCCATCTAAGTTATTATATGTCTTATTTGTGTCACTTATGTTACTTGTATATTATTTGTAATTCGTAACCCACTCCCCAAATATGTAACTGTATATTTTCAGCCTTCTGGCTGCCAAGCTCTTTCAATAAACCGTTAATTATTATTATTATTATTATTACACACACACACACACACACACATTGCCCTCCACTATCATCCTCCACATCAGTCTCTTCTCTCTCTCTCTCTCTCTCTCTCTCTCTCTCTCTCTCTCTCTCCAAGTCTTCCTTCATTGTGTCTGTTCATCTTTGTCTCTCTCTATGCTTCATTCCACTCCACTCCACATTCACTACTCCAATCCACTCCACCCCACATCCACCACTCCACTCCACATCCATCACTCTACTCCACCATTCCAACCCACTCCAATTTACTCTACTAACACTACACTCCGCATCATTTCACTATCACTCACTCCACTCCCTCCACACCACTCACCCCCACACCACTCACCCCCACACCACTCACCCCCACACCACCCTACTATCACACCACTCACTCCATACCACCCCACTCATTCCACACCACTCCACTCTCACACCACCCCACTCCACCCCACTCTCACTCCACTCTCACTCCACCCCACTCTCACTCCACTCTCACTTCACTCCACCCCACCCCACTCTCACTCCATCTACCTACATAACGACCCGGAATGCTAATAACTACGGCACTTTGAATGAGTTTTGTGAGGGGCGTGTGTCTGTGGAGGCAAATGGCGGTAATTAGTTCTGGATTCATGTGTCTTACAGCTTCAAGAATGTTCAGTAGTGGAGTGTGGAGGATGGAGGGTCAGGGAGTAGGAGGGTGTGGAGGATGGAGGGTGTGGAGGATGGAGGGTCAGGGAGTAGGAGGGTGTGGAGGATGGAGGGTCAGGGAGTAGGAGGGTGTGGAGGATGGAGGGTCAGGGAGTAGGAGGGTGTGGAGGATGGAGGGTGTGGAGGATGGGGTGTGGAGGATGGAAGGTGTGGAGGATGGGGGGTGTGGAGGATGGGGGGTGTGGAGTATGGGGGGTGTGGAGGATGGGGTGTGGAGGATGGGGGGTGTGGAGGATGGGGGGTGTGGAGGATGGGGGTGTGGAGGATGGAAGGTGTGGAGGATGGAAGGTGTGGAGGATAGAGGGTGTGGAGGATGGAGGGTGTGGAGGATGGGGGTGTGGAGGATGGGGGGTGTGGAGGATGGGGGGTGTGGAGGATGGGGGGTGTGGAGGATGGAGGGTGCGAAGGATGGGGTGTGGAGGATGGAAGGTGTGGAGGATGGGGTGTGGAGGATGGAAGGTGTGGAGGATGGAGGGTGTGGAGGATGGAGGGTGCGGAGGATGGGGTGTGGAGGATGGAGGGTGTGGAGGATGGGGTGTGGAGGATGGAGGGTGTGGAGGATGGGTGTGGAGGATGGGATGTGGAGGATGGAGGGTCAGGGAGCAGGAAGGTGTGGAGGATGGGGTGTGGAGGATGGAGGGTGTGGAGGATGGAGGTGTGGAGGATGGAAGGTGTGGAGGATGGAGGGTGTGGAGGATGGAGGGTGCGGAGGATGGGGTGTGGAGGATGGAGGGTGTGGAGGATGGGGTGTGGAGGATGGAGGGTGTGGAAGATGGGTGTGGAGGATGGGATGTGGAGGATGGAGGGTCAGGGAGCAGGAAGGTGTGGAGGATGGGGTGTGGAGGATGGAGGTGTGGAGGATGGAAGGTGTGGAGGATGGAGGGTGTGGAGGATGGAGGGTCAGGGAGCAGGAAGGTGTGGAGGAATGAAGTTTGTTGGATGGATGGAGTTCCTGCGGTGGACAATTGGTTGTAGAGGAGGAGTAAAGGATGGCAGGGAGGAGTGGAGTGAAAGAATGGTGGGGATTGAAGGAGGGGTGAAGGAATAGAGGATTGAGGAAGGGAACGGATGAAGGAGTGGAGGGGAGGTGAGGGTAAGGGAAGGGATGTTGAAGGATTGAAGAAATGACAGCAGCTAGTTTATTGTGCACCCCATACTCATTACAGAGTAGAGGTCACAAACGGTGTTTGTCAGACCTCAGTGATTTTTAACATTATGGCAATGAATGTTACAGAGTATTTCCAGTACATTGTTTAAGTCGGGACATAGAATTCTGATTAGGTACTTGATGTGAAGTGTGGATACAGTCTTAGTATATCGGCTATTCTGTTATCTGATATAAAGTGCTGTGCTTGAATCTATTTCTATAAGGTTCAAATTTTTCACAATCTAAGACGTAGTGTTGGAGTGTGTAGCCATATGTCTGGCCACACACTTTACATTTACAGTAGATTTGTTCACATCTTCCTGCGGGGCATACTGCCAGAGGTACTTATATCGTAACCTTAGTCTAGCGGTTACAACACCATGTAATCTAGTGATCTTGTTACTTGTTCCCCTCTCACATAAGCATTAGTGAACATGATAGAGTTGATGCCTTAGTTAAACTCGCGTTCAACAATGACAACGTTGAGTAGTTGAGTACAATCTAGGACGCCAAACAGAACCTTATAAACTGTAATCAGGAAAGTGCTTGGTAATGAATTTGACTCCAGTTGACAAGTGCAAACAGGCACTAGCCAATCCATTGTTTACCATGATGAGATGTATCAAATAAAACATGATGAAAAGGGATAGAGGATTGAGGTAGAAGATAGATGAAGGAGTGGAGTTGGGGAAGGGGGAGTGGGAAGGGAGAGGGGAAATGGGAGGGGAGGGGATGAATACATGATAAAGATAATATACTTTAATGCAACACAAAAACATGATGGACGATGACTTGTTTGGTGTTGTTGTTAGTCACCGCTTGTACGATTGCCAAGTTGTCTGTTGAATATAAAGATGAGAGAGAGAGAGAGAGAGAGAGAGAGAGAGAGAGAGAGAGAGAGAGAGAGGGGGAAATAAAGACGAGGGAGATCAAGAAAAGTCGGACACACACACACACACACACACACACACACCAGTAAGAAGACTGAGTTAGCCATGTTGACTATATCACTCTTGAGAAATAATAACAAAACCTCAAATCATAGGAAAAATAACCGAACGATAAACAAGTAAACAAAAGATAGCTGAGGAAAATAAACACTATATATAAAAAAAATTCTGTCTGCCGCCGCTAGAGGTCTAATGGCACAGGTGATATTGTTTACTTAGTCAGGAAAATATAAATGCAAAGTGAACAACAACAACAACAACAACAACAACTAACAACATGGGTGATGTGTAGAGAAACAACATCAAAGTACGTCCCCGGAAGACACACTGAGGTAACACAAGTAACAGTAACACTAGGAAGCAACACACTAGTAACAGTAACACTAGGCAGCAACACACTAGTAACAGTAACACTAGGAAGCAACACACTAGTAACAGTAACACTAGGGAGCAACACACTAGTAACAGTAACACTTGGGAGCAACACACTAGTAACAGTAACACTAGGGAGCAACACACTAGTAACAGTAACACTAGGCAGCAACACACTAGTAACAGTAACACTAGGGAGCAACACACTAGTAACAGTAACACTAGGCAGCAACACACTAGTAACAGTAACACTAGGCAGCAACACACTAGTAACAGTAACACTAGGCAGCAACACACTAGTAACAGTAACACTAGGAAGCAACACACTAGTAACAGTAACACTAGGAAGCAACACACTAGTAACAGTAACACTAGGAAGCAACACACTAGTAACAGTAACACTAGGAAGCAACACACTAGTAACAGTAACACTAGGAAGCAACACACTAGTAACAGTAACACTAGGGAGCAACACACTAGTAACAGTAACACTAGGAAGCAACACACTAGTAACAGTAACACTAGGAAGCAACACACTTGTAACAGTAACACTAGGAAGCAACACACTAGTAACAGTAACACTAGGAAGCAACACACTAGTAACAGTAACACTAGGAAGCAACAGGTGATCGGTAATAGACGAATAAATCCTTAAGTTTATTAACAAGACGCCAAAGGTTTATGAGTAAGGCGCCTGAAGGTTTTGTCATCTGGAAGTGTTTGATAACTAAGTCAGTCTATGTTATGGTAGGGTCAATGGTCTTTCTTTCTTTCTTTCTTTTCACCCATTCATCTCTCTCTCTCTCTCTCTCTCTCTCTCTCTCTCGGACTTTAAGTGTTGGGAAATACCTCCCTTACATAATGATGAAAAAGAAGATATATAATGCAGGCAATAAGAGTTAAATAGTGGTAATTAACGGGGTGTGGTGACGCCGTCGGGAGTATGCCATTGGTGTCCCTCAGGGTGAAGTGTTGGCGTCCATGATTAACCCTGTACTACTGTAGGTCCGGGATGACTTTTATTTACTTTATTTTATATTATTATGAATATTTTGCTTTTACTTACATATTAATTTATCTTTATATTTTGCTTTTTATGTTTTTTTTTATTGGTGTTTTGTCCTTGTGTGTTAGTTGTTATTGTTTAGGATGGTGTGAGCAGTGTTTGCCTCCTGTCGTAAGAAGTGTAACTGGTTCAAGTCTTTGTTTGCACTCTCTGGTTAGGTTAGGTTAGGTTACGTTAGGTTAGGTTAGGTTAGGTTAGGTTAGTAGTACATCAATGTAAAAATAACTCACTCAATCACTTAACCAAAGACCTTGAGAAGCTCTATGAGGACCACAAACCGTGATTGAACCAATATATACTGTGATTGTTTGCACCCGAGGTAACAGATAATGGCTTAATGACCACAGCGTTTGTTTATAGTTTAGTGTGTATCAATGGACAATATATGACGTGTTGACTTGGCAAGCAGACGTGGAATATGATAGCGGGAGGGGAGGGAAGGGGGTGAGGTGGAGGGAAGGGGGTGAGGTGGAGGGCAGGGGGTGAGGGTGAGGGATGAGGGTGAGGGATGAATGGCCTTTGATTACAGAGATTAAGACGAGAAAAGCTGGGAGGTAAATATTGATGTTTGACAATATTTTTTACAACTAATTTTAACAATGGATGACTTGGGAAAATAATACTCCACATTCCACACTTCATACTCCACACCATACTCCACACTTCATACTCCACACTATACTCCACACTTCATACTCATTACCCCACAAGCCACACTCCCTACTCCACACTCCATCGTTTATTATGACGGTATTTAGTGTAGTGAAGAGTGCGTCTATCATGATAAGGAAGCATTTAGGAAGAAAAAATTTATATATACCAACGCAACATGGCGTCTTGAAGTCCTGTTTACAAATAGTGTGTGTGTGTGTGTGTGTGTGTGTGTGTGTGTGTGTTTTGGTGGTACGTTTTATTCAAGTATCATTAGTTATTGTTGTTTGTTATGGTAAGTAGTCTATGGATGTCCAATGTGGGGAATCACTTGACGGGGAACGCATTGACAGGAATTGACGGGGGACATGTTGAAGGGGAACGTGTTAGCGGGGGACACATTGACGGGGTCGTTCTTTTCTGCCTCTTCTCCTTCCTCATCTTACTTCTCCTCCTCTTCTTCCTCCTCCTACTTCTTCTTCCTCTTCCTCCTCTTACTTCTCTTCCTCTTCTTCTTCCTCTTCTTCTTCCTCTTCTTCCTCCTCTTCCTCCTCCTCCTCCTTCAGTTGTAATTTGACTCATCACGTGTCATCAGTGTACAGTTTATGACTCATATTTTCCTGACCAAATTTCCAAGAGATTTTATTTTTTTATTTTTTTTGTCTTTGGGGAAAAATTACTGTTATTCATTTGTTTCATCTACGTCACCTCCTTCATTTATTACGTTTTTTCTACATATTTCTTCTTCCAACTCCGATGTTTTGTCGTAATTTGACGTTTATGATTATATTCATTATCATCTATTTTCATCATTAGTCTTGTTTCTAGTGTTTATTTTTTATATATGTTCTCTTATTCTTTAAGTATTCTGAAGTGGAATGTTTATTTTTTGTGTGTGTGGTAGTTTATTGTTAAGTAACGTGAGGGGAGGGGGGGGAGAGGGAGGAAGAAGCAAGGTGGGGGAGGAAGGAAGGTGGGGAGGAGAGGAGACAAGACCTTGAATTCTACAAATATTCCGATATGAACAAAACTCGAAAAAAATAATTTACTTTTTAAATTTTCATTCCTATAATGTTATTTTTTTTTACAGTTCAATGGTTTTTAGTTTTTATTTCAAATTATATCAAGAAAATTGTGTTAAATTCCTGTTAACCAGCAGTAATTGGGGACCTGGATGTTAATCGATTTGCGGATCGTATAGCAGGGGGAATGGTTAGCCAGTGCAGTTGGCGAGTTGTCCGGTCTTCTCGGACTATTCCTTGACACTGGGTCATGCTGCTCGTTAACTCAGGGTGTGGTTGTTGTGTTGGCGACAGCTTCTACACCTTCTGCCCCTTGTTACACGAGGGGCAACCATTATTATTATTTATTAGTTTGACTAATGTATCTAGATTAATATTTTATTGGTTTACCTGAGGATTAGCCCACCCCATTTTTTTGTATTTGACTAAAGTCTCTAACGCTACCTGAGGTGGGGGTTAGGTTAGGTTACTTTTGGTCACTGTTAAGTTAGTGTTATGTTAGGTCACTGTTAGGTTATGGTTAGGTTAGGTCAGTTTTAGGTTAGGTTAATGTTGCCTTAGATTAGGTTTGTGGTCGTGTCAGGTTAGGTTAGGGTGACTAACACTAAGGTGAAATAAACGAGGGGGCTATTCTTCAGGTGATCTGCTTTTCATTGTTTTATGCCAATCTGTCATCGAAAATGACTTGAAACAATTCTGACCTTACGGGGTCATGCACTAACTAGGTCATGCAGTAACGAGGTCATGTACTAATGAGGTCATGTACTAACGAGGTCATGTACTAACGAGGTCATGCACTAACGAGTTCATGCACTAACGAGGTCATGCTCTAACAAGTTCATGCACTAACGAGGTCATGTACTAACGAGGTCATACACTAACGAGGTCATACACTAACGAGGTCATACACTAACGAGGTCATGCGCTAACGAGGTCATGCGCTAACGAGGTCATGCACTAACGAGGTCATGTATTGGATTCGTAAAATATGTTGTTGCTTTTTTTATGCTTTTTACGGAAACTTTCATAATTTATGGAGGAATATAAGGCCTGACACTGTTACCTTTTACACTGTGTGCAAAACTGTCTCGTGTCATCACGCCGCTACAGGTATGTTGGTTAAAGGTGCTCATTAGCTACCCCCCTCTCCCCCTCTTCCTTTCCCTTCCTCTTCTTCGCACTTCTCTTCTTCCCCCTTTCCCTTCTTTCCCTTCCTCTTCTTCCCTTTCCTCCCCTTCTCTTCTCCTCTTCCACCTCCTCTTCTTGTTCCTCATTTTCTTCCCCCTCCTCTTCTTCGCACTTCTCTTTCTTCCCTCTTCCCCTTCTTCTTCTTCACCCTCCTCTTCTCCCCCTTCTCTTCTTCCCCCTTCCCTATCTTCCTTCTCCGCTTCTTCCTTCTCACCTATCTTCCTCCTCCCCTTCTTTCTCCCCTCCCCTTCTTTCTCCCCTCCCCTTCTTTCTCCCCTTCCCTTCTTTCTCCCCTCCTCTTCTTCTTCCCTCCTCTTCTTCCCTGTTTTTCTCCCCCCTTTCTTCTTCTTCCTCCCCTTACTTCCTTTTTTTACCCCTACCTTCTCCCTACTTACAGATCTCGTGTGTGTGTGTGTGTTGGCTAAGTAACAACCCGTCTTGAGGCATGATGAATGTAGGTCATATGTGAAAATAACAACAGTAAACACATTTCAAGGTATATGACACACACACACAGACACACACACACACACACACACACACAGACACACACACACACAGTGATAATAATTATATTTATCGTGTTCTTAGTAGTAACAGTAAGAAATTGTTTTGCATTAGAGGAGAGTTTGTAAGAAGTAGATGTAAAAAAATAGAAACCGAATTACCTCGAACTATTGTACTGTAACTGTTATGTAAACCTGTACCTGTAGCAGTTACCTGTCCTTGTACCTGTAGCAGTTACCTGTTCTTGTACCTGTAGCAGTTACCTGTTCTTGTACCTGTAGCAGT
>CAUDMG010001246.1:995000-1130000 GCA_958450375.1 Homarus gammarus | reverse complement strand
GGGTGAAGGAGGAGGAAGGTGAAGCAGTGGTAGGGTAAGGAACAAAGTGAGTGAGGGCGAGGAAAAAGGTGAAGGAGGGGGGAGGGTGAAGGAGGAGGAGGAGGGTGAAGGAGGGAGGAGGAAAAGAAGGAAGATGGAGGAGGTAGGAGAAAAGAGGAGAAGGAGGATGAGGAGGAGCTGGAGCAAGGAGGAGGAGGAGGAGGAGGAGGAGGAGGAGAAAATAGATGAAGAAGGAAGGTGGTGGTGGTGGTGGTGGACAGGTAACCCCGCCCAGGTAAACCGGTAATTTTAAGGAAAGAAACACCTAAATAAAAACAAGATTACCAGTTTGAAGTATTTTTCTGTCAAATCACAACAGCATAAAAACAACAACGATAATAATTTGTGTTCTCTTAAGAGTCAATGAGTTTTAACGTATAATAACAAGATTTCGTAAACATGGGGTCACTAAATTAATTAATGAAATCGCCAAATTATTCACAAATAAAAATATCTTTCATTTGAGTAATTACCAAGCAAATGTATGTAAAATATTTCCACTTAAAGTATAGATAGACAACTTTAATATAAGGTAATATAGTTGATGGTATAATATATAGTCAGGTGTGTAGTTCCTAATTAGTGTTTCTATACTCATGTGGTTGTGTAGGTGTGTAGCTGTTACACCAGGAACTGAGTTATTGTCCCTATCTTTATCTTTGTGTCTCTTATCTCTCTCTCTCTCTCTCTCTCTCTCTCTCTCTCTCTCTCTCTCTCTCTCTTTCTTTTATTATGTTTGTTTATCTTTTGGTTCTATTTTCATTTAGTTATTGCTGGTCTTCTATTTCTCATTTTCTTCTTTTGTTCACTCATTCTTTTGCTCTCTCTATGATTCATTTTCTCTTGATTCTCTCTCGTTCTCTCGTCTCTATGTATCTCCTTTCATTCTCTCTCCTTTATTCTCTTATTCTCTCTCCCATTCTCCCTCTTTCATTCTCTCATTCTGTCTCATTCTTCCTTTGAGTCTCTCTTTCTCTTTTCCTCCCTCCCTCCCTCTCTGGTAGTGTACAGGAGGTAGGGAGAGGTCGGTCCACAGAGGCGCACGACCACTACAATAACAAGTGACTCGAATCCTAATGGCGTATTTTGACGTATTTTAGGTCACATAAGAGTTGAAGAGTCGATGTTCTTATAACCCAACAGCATCTTTCTCATCTAGTTCATACGTGGTTGACTTTGCCTTATGTTTATTCTCTGTTTCTCGTCAGTTATTAGTATTTAATCGTCACTACTGCAGTTATGGGTCAAATTTTAGTTTTTTTTTTTATTGATATATTAAGAGGAATTTTGGAATAAACCCATAATTTTTAAACCCCAGACAGTGATTTTGAAGGGGAAGATTTGTGTGTTTTTGGTAATTGTTTGTATACGTAAAATATCACGAAAAAAACACAATTTGGGGGAATTTTCTCCTTAATTCAGCTTTAAGTCAATTATGTCTTATGGGACTTAGTATAAACATCTTGCTACAGGTGTTAAATATTTATATAAGTGATTCTGAGAGCCATGTATTTTTTCACCATTGTACAAAGGGAAAGGGGCGTTAATGGTCACTAAAAATGCAAAAAAATCGAAATGTTTGACCCATTAATTCTCTCTACCTGAACCAGTTTACCTGAAAGACTGTACAGAGATGCATTGTTAAGTCTCCAGACAGAGAAACAAAATACACACCTGAGTCTAGTGTTTTTGACCGTCTTACAGGGGTCAGAGGTCACCTAGAGAATACGAGGTGGTGAATGGGGGGGGGGGGGGGGAAGGTGGACACGTTTATAAGTTAGTCGATGTCTGGCCTCGTTAACTATCTCTTTAACTATCATTTAAGACAATAAAGGTCATGTTTATATCCTGTATTGACATTTGTTATTGAGAAACCGATATAATGTCAAAAATTCATAAGTTAAGTCCCCAATAGACCAAAAAATCATATACGTACGTTTATACTCTATTAAAGTTCAAGTCAACGGTATTGATCTGTGTTACATTGTGTTACATCTCATAAGAAAACAACACAACACATTAAGAACAGTAAATCATGAAACCCGGGGAACAGGATTTGAAAAAAGCCTTAAGTTCATAAATAAAAATCATAAGCCTATTGTATGTTACTACGTCAAGATGGCGACCTACATGGTGCTGCCTCACTACCTTCAGTCTTATGTTTTGAAGACTTTGTTGTGTTGACGTTACGTGTCTCAGTCTCACTCCAGTTACGTGTTAGAATTTGACGATCCACGTAGCTTTGAGGATCCTGACCGAGGTTCTGTACTGGTGTTAAGTTCATATGTTGTTTTATAATGCTGATAATAATAATAATAATAATAATAATAATAATAATAATAATAAAAATAAAAATAAAAATAATAATAATAATAATAATAATAATAATAATCATGGTGATGGTTGACCGCGACAGATTCATTGCACATATTGAAAGGAAGGTCCATAGAGCAACGTGGGTACAGCTCACTCAGTACTCAGCCTGGGACCCACACTCCACGGTCTTCATTTCCCAGACTGTAAAATTATGTACCTATTCACAGCTGGGTGAACTAGCGACCCTCGGGACAGGAAGTGAGCGCTGTATCCACTCGGCTGCTATAAGTTAAATGTACAGTTACCCGCATATGTAATGTTCCTCGCCTCACAGACGACTTAGTACATGTGGTAAACGCCGCAGTGATAGTCAAGATACCGCAGCTGGGGGATGGTGCGGGGTTGGGGGGGGGGGGTTACTTAGACTATCACTGCCATGTTGCCTCATGTGGCAAGACGCCTGGGCAACTGTACATAGGTAGTTAACACAATTATATCATCTCATAACCCTGGTCCTGTCAGCAATGAGATGGGTTTGGTTAGGTTAGGTTTGTTAGTTTATTAATAATCTCGTGTATTTACAGTTTGTATTATGATTATCTACAGATTTCCTATTTTGCAATTATCCCCAAGACGCAAGAGAATAATTATATACATTGGTAGTGGGTAAAAACTTGCACTACTGTAATCATAAACCAAAAAAAAACAAAAAACAATTAGCTTCTCATTCTTATCTGCAGCTGACAATTCATACCACTCTCTTGTAGCAGTTAATGACACAGACGCCAGTAAACCTTACAGTTGCCTTATAAAATGAATATGATAAATAAACATATCAGTATATGTTGAGTTCGTGTATGTATAAGGTATAACGCGTACACACACACACACACCTGACTACTTACATAATCAGCACTTAGCTCGTTCACATACAAGGGCATGTTGTATTAATTAGTGAAGAGAGTTCATAAACAGGTGGTCATTTGTCAGGTAAAGAGCGACCTGTAATTAGGCCCTCAACCACCTGTCCACTCTTCCCCGCCTCCTAGTGCTCTGTTAATTAATTAATGAGCATGCGCGACCTTGTGCTTGCCAGGTGTGTTCGCAGGTGAATACAAAAATAAGTGTGTAACGAAGAATTGACGTGCATGTAAGTATTAATGACCTGACGTACGTGTAGGTATTAATGAACTGACGTACATGGACGTATTAACGAACTGACGTACATGTAGGTATTAATGAACTGACGTACATGTAGGTATTATTGAACTGACGTACATGTAGGTATTAATGAACTGACGTACATTTAGGGGGGGGGGTTATAATGAACTGACGTGCATGTAGGTATTAATGAACTCACGTACGTGTAGGTATTAATGAACTGACGTACATGTAGGTATTAATGAACTGACCTACATGTAGGCATTAATGAACTGACCTACAGTTGGGGACGTTTCCGACCAGTACACTCAGCGTTGTCAATTCATTCTTTCCGTGAGGTGTGAACCCCGAGAGTATCTGAAACTGAATCCTCTAAGTTACTCTGTGAGGCGTGAGGTGCACACAGTAGTCTGGGACCACAACGATATAATTTGACTCATTACAAGTGCCCGGCAACGTTTACAGAGATGATGTACAGTAGTATGGACGCTTCTAACGTGGAGTGAATAATACCGGCCCTGTAGTGGACAATGTAAGGCTAAAACGGTTGGTTACACGGTATAAATCTACCACTTTATTTATCCTCAAGCTAAGTGTAAGAGTCGTTAGTACAGTGCCAGGCTTTATGTGGGTCAAGTGTTGTGGGGTGCAACTGTCCCTTATCCTCTGTCCACCGCCCACAGAGACCTCTACTCCCCTCCCCTTCGTCTCCTTACGTCATGCCACATCCCCCTGACATCCCCCTGACATCATTTCAGTTGTTTACATTAAGAGAGTTATGAGGTGTTTTAAAAATGTGTTTGAAGGATAATTTATCGTCCTAATGTTGACAACTGATGTTCGAGATGAAAATAGTTGTCAGTTATCACAACAGAAAATAATGGAAGACTTAGCATTATATTAACAATTTATAACTTTATTTTAATTGTTTTATGAATGATTATGTGGTGTAAATAACGGACAAGGTATTGTTGCTTTAATGCTGTCATTAATAACATTTACTGTCGAGTGTTACACACACACACACACTTGCACGCACGCACGCACAACGCATATTATGGGGAAAATTAAGTTATGCTGTCAATACTTGATACAGCGCGACTTATCCTCACTCACACTACACTATATATCACCTTTAACTTAATTATACACCATAATAATACAAGAACAGGTAAATAATTATAATCAGTATAAACGTTCAGGAAACATAAATACAACTTCTGAAAACTATTTCGTATACCACCTCGTGGTGGTATATATATATATATATATATATAATATATATATATATATATAATATATATATATATATATATATATATATGCTGATAACCACAAGGAAAGAAGAAAACACGAAGTTCCCAAGCGCTTTCGTGTAATTCACATCTTCAGGGGTGAGTACAGACTAGTCTGTACTCACCCCTGAAGATGTGAATTACACGAAAGCGCTTGGGAACTTCGTGTTTTCTTCTTTCCATGTGGTTATCAGCATATACCTAGATCACGCGCACCTACAGTGATTTACTTGCATATATATATATATATATATATATATATATATATATATATATATATATATATATATATATATATATATATATATATATATCATGCAGATCGACAAAATGAAAACGTGGATAGGTTAAATCTTGATAAAATTGTATCTTAAATCGAGTGAACTTTGTTATGCATTATTTTCAAATTAAAATTAGCAAGATCTTGAATATATATATAATGAAGAAAAGTTTGATTTATATAATGCTGGTGAACAAAGAATAGCTTTCCTTCGACGTCTACATACATACATACATACACACATACATACATACACACATACATACATAAATTCTTTCCTAAGTTGTTATTGTTATTACAGTTTTAATAGTTCTTGTGAGTGCAGTTTTATAATGGAGTCTTATAGGTGTAAACCTCATCAACTCCCTCTTGTCGGGTGAGGCGGAGTGATGAATGGGGGAGGGTGGTGTTAGGACCTCCCGCAATGTTTACGATCTACCGTTCGTTTACATTCAATCCGGATTACGTGCAATAACTTTAAATCAGTATACGAACGACTGATAATGGTTTGTTTTACTTGTTAATTTGTTCGTATATATTAGTAGTATTAGTCATTTGGTCTTAAATTGTATATGATAAATCGTCTTTTAGCGATTGATTAAGAAATATAATTCGTCGATTAATTTAATAAAGGTTGTAAATCGCTTTCTAACTTCAGCCTTCATCCAGGACTTGACACCGTAGAGATTAACACAAGATGGATGTAACGGTTGATGGTATAGTAATTTGATTGGTAATTTCTCACTCACTATCAATATACACACACGAGGTACATGTTTGTGAGAGAGAAAGAGAGAGAGAGAGAGAGAGAGAGAGAGACCTATTCTTCGTGTACCCTGAGTCCTAAGGAGAGGGAACACGGTGAAGGAAACTCACCATAAACCTCAGTGGATATAGATGTGATTTTTCGATATTTTTTGTCTCTCGTTCGTTAGAGGAAAAATAACAACTCGCTCTTTAATTCAATTTCCGTAAGACTTTAATAACGTGATTGGTATTTAATGATGTTATTTTGTTGTAGAGTTTGTGTGGTTTAATACGTATTACTAGAGGATGTTAATTGTTAGGGTGGAAAATAACGACGTGTGTAATAGAGGATTTTTTTATTTATTTTATCTTAGACTCGGATATGTTTGTGGCAGCTTTAGATATGAATAAAATAGTTTTTCTTTTGGGGAGGAGGTAGTTTTTTTTTCATATTAAATATTTTTACCATTTGGGGGGGGGGGCTATAATATAAATAAAAGTATTCATTTGGGATTTTGTTTTCACACTCGGAACATTTTTAGCAGTGAAGCCCTCCTCCCCCCCCCCCCCCCTTTGCGACCAGAAGACCAGCGAGAGGGGTGTGAGGGGGGGGGGGGGTGGTGGTGAGCTGGGGGGAGGAGGGGTGGGAGGTGAGAAGGAGAAGTAGTGTGTGAGACAAGTTAATTATCTTTAATCAATTAACGTCAGTCGTGCCACATAAAACGGAAATTGTAAAGTGCATTAAAAGAAGCCGCACTTTAGCTAAGACCTCCTACTACTCCTCACTCTCACTACTCCTCCTCTCACTCCTACTCCTCCACTGGTCAGGCCAAGGGGCGGAGGAGGTAGAGGTGGAAGAGGTCGCCTGTCGTCTGCTAGGGGCCAACACCTCCACCTGTTCTCGCCGCCTTCCGACACGCTGAACAAATTTAACGATACTGGATGGTTGAGGTGCTCTAAGGGATGGAGAGAGAGAGAGAGAGAGAGAGAGAGAAAGAGAGAGAGAGAAAGAGAGAGAGAGAAAGTATTATGCGTATAGTGTAGAGTAGAGGAAAATAAGAGACGACCATTATAACTGTTTAGGGTAGTGTGCTTAGATAGGAGAGGAGAGAAGAGGGGAGAAGAGGAGAGGAGAGGAGTGTGTGTGTGTGTATAGAGAGGTAACTATAAGGGGAAAGAGTGATCATAGGACCATTTTGCTCACCTGAGTTCTTGGAGTCGAAAATTTCTCATAAAAGGTGAAAGTTGCTCACCTTAAGTTCACGACTGTCTGGTACCTGGGATGGCTGACACCTGGGCTATCTGGTACCTGGGATAGCTGACACCTAGGTTGTCTGGTACCTGGGATGGCTGACACCTAGGTTGTCTGGTACCTGGGATGGCTGACACTTGGAGGCCCATAATAGCGTTTTCTCTCATGCTGTTTTTTCTTTAAGATTTGATAATTAACGTATTACCAATTAGGATAGTAGTCGTGTGTGTGTGTGTGTGTGTGTGTGTGTGGACGTCCTTGAAAGACGCTCATTCCTTCCTTCCTTCACTCACTCACTCATTCCCTCCTTCCTTCACCCACTCGCCCATTCCTTCATTCCTCCCCTCACTCACCTTGGCACTGCCCTCCCCTTGAGCGAACAAAAACAAGGAATTTCATAATTATGTTTGTCTGAAATTTGGTTTTGCTTTTGGCTTGCATACCCATGTTGCTGCTAATGGTGGTAGCAATATTTGTGTTGCTGATGGTGTAGTGTTGGTGATAGTGTTGGTGTTACTGGTGGTTGTATTGTTGGTGATAATGTTGACGTGTGCAATGATTGTATTGTTGATGGTGTGATGGTGATAGTGTAACTAGTTGTGGTGGTGGTATTGTTGATGGTAGTGGTGGTGGTTGTGTTTACCGAGGCGGAGGGAAGGTTTAATTGATGGCGGGGGGAGGAGAAGGGTAGGAGGGGTAGGTTGGGGAGGGGTGGAAGGGAAGGGGGCATCAGCAGGTTGAACGAAACAATGGAGAACCCACGCGCTGCCAATAATACCTCGCCAGCCATTAATCATATTTCCCTACATGTGAACTCCCCGCCAAGATATATTTCACTTGATTACGGACAGTTCTCAAATACAGCGTCGACTCGAAGATTGATGCCTAGCAATTTCCATCGAGATGAGGCAAATGCAGCGATAATCTGTGTACAAGGATTAAAGTGCGTTATAAGGGACGCCTAACCGAGCTGGCAGGCAAAAAAGTTTATGTAAATATATTCCTGATGCGTCTGAAGGTCTGGAGCTTATCTGTGTATGTGTATCATGAGGAGCCACTTCCTCAACAATGGCTCGAGATACACAAGATAGGTCGTGTATGTAGCGGCTGACTGGTACCCATGACCCTTCGTTATTAAATTCATGTTAACTCTGACACCTCCTCGACGCACTGGAGGTCGAAAAGTCACTCGTACTCCGCCAAAAGTTTCGGTCTTGGA
This sequence comes from Homarus gammarus, assembly GCA_958450375.1. Lineage (NCBI taxonomy): Eukaryota > Metazoa > Arthropoda > Malacostraca > Decapoda > Nephropidae > Homarus > Homarus gammarus. Next base: position 1,121,691 of record CAUDMG010001246.1, on the reverse strand, counting down.
GCCACGGATTCCAAGGTCACTTTTAGCGTGGCTCCTCCCTGTAAGAAAAGAAGACTTGATATTTTTTTCTGAAGTCGATGGGCACCTGTAAAGATTTTGACGGGCGAACAAGGAAACTCATGTTTTCTTTGTGACGAGTGTAGGACCCAGCCGACCCCCTTAAGGAACTCCAGCTGCGATATCAGCCTCAATAATCATTCGATTAATCGCAAAACTAATTCGCTAAGTGACCAACTGAGGTGAGTGATGGAGGTGATGGAGTCATAGGAGGAACGTAACCTCGGACGCTCTGCCAGACTGACACATACAGAGAGGCAGACGAGCAAACAATTGAAGGCTGGGTATTTACATGCAAATGTTGTGTCAATCGAGATGTAGCAGACGATGTTGAGGAGGCAGGAGGAGGAAGGAGGTGATGGAGGTGGTCTCAGACATAGAAAAACATACATACACTGGCAACTTTACAGACACACAGACACTGAGATTCTAATTGAAAGAGTGAATGAATAAAAGACCAATTCTTTACCTAACTTGTAGCCTCTTCATGTTCACCCAACCTTATGCAACTCTCCGCCCACAACTCCGGATCTTCCCTGGACGTAGTCGTGACTGACCTGCCTGAGTCTATAGTCACTTGTGGACTCCCAGGGTCTGCCGGTATACCTCACATGACAAGGCTCCTCTTACCACTTTGGCCAACACAGCGGGTCAAGAGATGGAAGCTGCCTGCACGATTTGCTCTGTGAGATATGGATTACTGTCACTTGTTGCCGCTGACTGAGAGGCTTAACTTTAGACAAATGTAAACAGTTAAAAAATTGCCATCAACAGTGGAATCTTAGATCTCGGCGAGAGAATGAATTGGTGAGTCACTTGGCGCGCTATCTGTTGTCATGAGGTAAATATAGCTGAAATATAAATCTTATATAACCTGTAAAATCTCTCTCTCTCTCTCTCTCTCTCTCTCTCTCTCTCTCTATATATATATATATATATATATATATATATATATATATATTTTATGAAAATCCATAATGAAAACATGGCTAAGATAAATCTTGATAAAATCACACGGGAAAATGGAAACAACGGAGTACCTTAGCTTTCGTCTTTATTCAAGACATCTTCAGATGTCTTGAATAAAGACGAAAGCTAAGGTACTCCGTTGTTTCCATTTTCCCGTGTGATTTTGTCAAGATATATATATATATATATATATATATATATATATATATATATATATATATATATATATATATATATATATATATATATATATATATAGAACCTCTACCAACATGCCCTGTCGTTAAGCTTAGCAGTGGGTAGCGATACACAGTGGGTAGAAGATGCCTAGATTAAATTAGACTGACACGTTGGTTACTTCCTGAGCTGAAGGACCTCAAGATTACACTCTCATGATGACACAGATCCACTACTGAGAGGCACAGATAAGAGCAAAAGTCGACAAATTGGGAAAATGATAACCAATTGTTAAATTCTCTCTTGTAAGGTAATATACATCCACTTAACCCCTTCAGAACGATGACTTATATAATCGTACTCAAGGGGTTAACACAACTCATCATCTGGGTGCTGGTGTTCCTCAAGGAGATGTCTGGGGACCGCTGTTGTTTCTCTCTACTGCAGGCACTCTCGGAACTTGTCCCTGTACCCCCGTGCTTACACAGATGACTCTTCACATTTTACCTCCTCTGTACTACTAGTCATTAATCAACGCCTTGTTTCTGTATCGTCCTGAGTCAAGTTCTGTTTGCTATTTAAAGTAACACAGATGATGGCAGCCTCTGGGAGTAAGTATTTTTATCACATCTCCGCCCGATGCTGAACCTAGGACGTGAAGATTAGGTGCTATAATTTTGTTTGTTTTCCTTGGATATTTTGGTAATTTCTTTCCTTGGGTCTCGTGTGATTTATCGAACAGGTTTCATGAAAGTCGGTAAGAAGAATTTCACATATATATAATCGCCAAAACTCCTGCTTCAGATGCGCAGAACACACACACACACACACACACACACAGGGTACGGAGTCAGCAGGCGTAACAGTTAATAAGGCAGCAACAATGAACAGCTTGAAGGCGCGTCTACTGTATTAGGAAGTTACAAGTTACAAAAATGTCCAGGTAGCATCAGGCAGTTCATATACCTGTTGTTGTTTATAAATAATCATAACATTGATGATAATAATAATAATAATAATAATGAATGAGAAATATATCTACACAATGTAATAATATGCCAGTATAAACAACTTCAGAAATAGTATAGATTTTAATAATAGTTATAATGACGATACTGAAGACATCCCATACTACCTGTCATTTGTATTTTACCCTTCTCCCCATCTCCTACCCTTCCCTCCTCTCCCTCCCCTCCCCTACTCCTCTCCCTCCCCTAACCCATCCCTATCCTTCCCTCCCCTACCACTCCCTCCTCTTCCCTACTCCTCGCCATTACTCCTCCTCCTCCCCTCTCTCTCCCCTCCCCCCTCTCCTCCCCCCCCTCCCCCCCACACACAGACAACAATGTAAGGAAAAAGTAATAGGAAAGTGATTCACCTGAAGAATAGCCCCCTCCCCCAGGTAGCTTCAGGGTGGTTAATCTAAAGGTGGGTTAAGCTGGGAGGGGTAAATCTTCAAGTGGGTTAAGCTGGGAGGGGTAAATCTTCAAGTGGGTTAAGCTGGGAGGGGTAAATCTTCAAGTGGGTTAAGCTGGGAGGGGTAAATCTTCAAGTGGGTTAAGCTGGGAGGAGTAAATCTTCAGGTGGGTTAAGCTGGGAGGGGTAAATCTTCAGGTGATTACAGTGTGTGGAGGTGAGTCTTCAGGTAATCCTAAAGTGCTCTCAAAGTGTCATCGATTAAAACACTCCTGCAAGTAGTAGCTCCACTCACTCCCAGTAACCACCTAACCTAACCACCTACCAAACCTAACCTAACCTTACACCCATTGACCAGAGACCTCCACCCTCACCTAACGAAACCTAACCTAACCACCTACCACACCTAACCTAACCTTACACCCATTGACCAGAGACCTCCACCCTCACCTAACGTAACCTTACCTCACCACCTACCAAACCTAACCTAACCCATTGACCAGTGACCTCCACCCTCACCTAATGAAATCTTACCTCACCACTACCACACCTAACCTAACCTAACCTTACACCCATTCACCACCTCCCCCTCTCCCCACACCAGCGTTCCCTCAGCCCTCGCCTCGCTCACCACACAACATCTCACAACAATATGCTAAGCGTGTCAAGTCCACTAGGCAAATGGAGTCACTTCCTCACACACCACCGCTTCTGCTACACACGTCGGCCCCTTCACTTGTCATGTGGAAAAAATGGAAAAAGGTTTTATTTCAATATAATTAAAATGATCTTTGCTGTGTTTTGGGTATTAGATGGAATATTATTGTAGGTGTATAACTTAATAAATAGGAGGACAGGAGAAGATTGTGTTTGAGAGACAGACAGACAGACAGACGAGGAGAAAGAGAGAGAGAGAATAAAAGAAAGGAGAGAAGTGAAACGAAAGAGAAAAATAATGATAGAAACAGAATAGTCAATAAATAGAGTGAGAAAGCAAGATAGTCACAAAAGATAACATAAGGAAAACGAGAAATGGCTAAAGTTGAGAGAGAGAGAGAGAGAGAGAGAGAGAGAGAGAGAGAGAGAGAGAGAGAAGAGTGACTCTCACATTCTCAATTTTGCGTTGCATTCCGACTGTCAGTTTAGTGACGGCGTCGCCTCGAGTCGCCAAACCTTTCCGGCGTTTTTTCACCGTTGTGTTGTGTGTTTTATAATGTACGCCACATATGTCCCTGCTGGTGTGGAGGAGAGGGAGGAAAACACATTACCTACCCTCCCCCCACCCCCTCATGACCTTCTCTCTCTCTCTCTCTCTCTCTCTCTCTCTCTCTCTGTCTATCTCTCTGTCTGTCTCTCTGTCTCTGGCTGTCTGTCTGTCTGTTTCTTTCCCGTGTGTGTATGTGTTTGTGTGTATCTCTCTCTCTCTCTCTCTCTCTCTCTCTCTCTCTCTCTCTCTCTCTCTCTCTCTCTCCACAAGACCTCATGTCACTGGTACTCGATGTAACGCGCACTGCCCAGTCTAATTACGTGGACCAACACGGCCACAACACAGCCCAACATTGAACAAATCTCCCCTCCCAAGTTCTGATAATATGCTAATGTCAACTTTTTATCTGACACTCCAAATCTATAATCAATGTGCCCACAGCGGCGGTTCGAAGCCCAACAGGGACGTATCTCACACCATTGGTTACTCTCTCTAAATCGACCTTGTGGTGTAGTGGTCGTAAAGTCGTGAATACCTCGGTGTTGGGTGGGTCGTGTGGTGGTGTTTGTCGTCGGGTGGTGAGGCTGGCCACGCATATGACACTCGCGCTGGACAAAAGAAACCAAGACTGAAAGTTTGAAAATTGAAACCTGACATCTCGATCAGAATAGTGGAAGCAGCACCGTATTGATTGTGGCCTCGGCCCCTTTACCGTCCATTGTTGTTTCCGGCCCCGTACAGTCGTCGACTGGTGGTGCTCTCTCTCTCTCTCTCTCTCTCTCTCTCTCTCTCTCTCTCTCTCTCTCTCTGTAGTAGATGCTATGGCCTTTGCCCCGTAACGTGTGCTATAGACACGGGTGCGTACCATTTTGTGTTTTCCGGCCCCGTATCGTCTACTACTACTACCCCCATCCCCCTTTCTGGCCCCGTAGTTAATGGCATGGCCTCTGCCCCGTAACATTTATTATGGCCCCGGTCCCGTACCCCGAATCATGGCCCTGTACCTTATAATGTGACCCCGTCCCTGTACTGTCTACTGTGGCCTCATCTCCGTGCCCCTCATTATGGTTCCAACCCAGTACCGTCCAATATGGCCACCCCTCTTCCCGCCCCACTGTGTCCATTGTGGCCCCGTCCCCTCCTAAGTCCATTATGGCCACCGTGACCCTGAACCCATTGATGACTACTGTGGCCCTGGCGCTTTTTAAGACTTTGGATTACACACACACACACACACACACACTCACTCACACACTCACTCACTCTTCTACTACTAATACTTTGCTGTCACTCGGAATCAAGTATGACGATCATCCAGCTATGAGACAATGATACGAGTTATTAAGGATGTCACCTTCGTTGATGAGCTCTGAGGTGACTCGAAAGGCCGATACGAGACCGGCAGGATCGTCTACAGAGGTTGCACGTGTGGACGGCCACATCTAGTGCTGGAGGGGCAGCGGCAGTCCTGCTAACTCGAAAGTATTGACATCTTCTCGTGTGGTGCTCCTCTAATCGTTACGATGTGGAGTAACCATCTCCCAGATGAGGGGGTCGATTTGACACTTTTTCAGGTTTGTCTTAAGACTATCCTTATGCCTTTTCAGTTGCCCGTCGGCGTTACGTTTACTATTCGTTAGGTGACTGTAAAGTAGCTGCTCTGGCAGTCTACTGTCGTCCATGCGGGTAACATGGCCAATCCAACGTTATTGTTCATGGATAATGATAGCCTCGATGCTCCTACATTTGGTGTCAGCGAGAATACTGGCATTTGTTATCATGTCTTCCCAGCGAACTCAGAGGATGGAACGTAGACTACGTAGGTGAAAGTTTTCAAGTGCCTTGAGGTGTTTCCTGTATGTGACCCATGTCTCACTGTGTCACCTGTATGTGACCCATGTCTCACTGTGTCACCTGTATGTGACCCATGTCTCACTGTGTCACCTGTATGTGACCCATGTCTCACTGTGTCACCTGTATGTGACCCATGTCTCACTGTGTCACCTGTATGTGACCCATGTCTCACTGTGTCACTTGTATGTGACTCATGTCTCACTGTGTCACCTGTATGTGACCCATGTCTCACTGTGTCACCTATGTCTCACTGTCACCTGTATGTGACCCATGTCTCACTTATGTCTCACTGTCACCTGTATGTGACCCATGTCTCGCTGTGTCACATGTATGTGACCCATGTCTCACTGTGTCACCTGTATGTGACCCATGTCTCACTGTGTCACCTATGTCTCACTGTCACCTGTATGTGACCCATGTCTCACTGTGTCACCTGTGTGACCCATGTCTCACTGTGTCACCTGTACGTGACCCAGTCTCGCTGTGTCACATGTATGTGACCCATGTCTCACTGTGTCACCTGTGTGACCCATGTCTCACTGTGTCACCTGTGTGACCCATGTCTCACTGTGTCACCTGTATGTGACCCATGTCTCACTGTGTCACCTGTGTGACCCATGTTTCACTGTGTCACATGTATGTGACCCATGTCTCGCTGTGTCACATGTATGTGATCCATGTCTCACTGTGTCACCTGTGTGACCCATGTCTCACTGTGTCACCTGTGTGACCCATGTCTCACTGTGCCACCTGTATGTGACCCATGTCTCGCTGTGTCACATGTATGTGATCCATGTCTCACTGTGTCACATGTATGTGACCCATGTCTCGCTGTGTCACATGTATGTGATCCATGTCTCGCTGTGTCACATGTATGTGACCCATGTCTCGCTGTGTCACATGTATGTGACCCATGTCTCGCTGTGTCACATGTATGTGATCCATGTCTCGCTGTGTCACATGTATGTGACCCATGTCTCGCTGTGTCACATGTATGTGACCCATGTCTCGCTGTGTCACATGTATGTGACCCATGTCTCGCTGTGTCACATGTATGTGACCCATGTCTCGCTGTGTCACATGTATGTGACCCATGTCTCGCTGTGTCACATGTATGTGATCCATGTCTCGCTGTGCCACCTGTATGTGACCCATGTCTCGCTGTGTCACATGTATGTGATCCATGTCTCGCTGTGTCACATGTATGTGACCCATGTCTCGCTGTGTCACATGTATGTGACCCATGTCTCGCTGTGTCACATGTATGTGATCCATGTCTCGCTGTGTCACATGTATGTGACCCATGTCTCGCTGTGTCACATGTATGTGACCCATGTCTCGCTGTGTCACATGTATGTGACCCATGTCTCGCTGTGTCACATGTATGTGACCCATGTCTCGCTGTGTCACATGTATGTGACCCATGTCTCGCTGTGTCACATGTATGTGACCCATGTCTCGCTGTGTCACATGTATGTGACCCATGTCTCGCTGTGTCACATGTATGTGATCCATGTCTCACTGCCAAACAGCAGGGCGGAGAGGACTACTGGTCGATAGACGTGCAGCTTTGTAGATAATTTCTGCTCCCTACTGAAATTATCTGAGACGCACATCTGATCCGATGATGAACCTCTTCATCGATGTCCGCGGTGGTGGCCAGGTGGGAGCCAAGGTACTGGAGGTGGTTCACGTTGTAGAGGTTGGTGACGGGGGGCGGCATGGAACAGAATCTGAGATAAACTATCCATACGGAGTAATGATGACATTGAGACTTATACTCTACCTTGTATCATAGAGACTAATACTCTACCTTGTATCATAGAGACTTATACTCTACCTTGTATCATTGAGACTTATACTCTACCTTGAATCATTGAGCCTTATACTCTACCTTGTATCATAGAGACTTATACTCTACCTTGTATCATTGAGACTTATACTCTACCTTGTATCATAGAGACTTATACTCTACCTTGTATCATAGAGACTTATACTCTACCTTGAATCATTGAGACTTATACTCTACCTTGTATCATAGAGACTTATACTCTACCTTGTATCATAGAGGCTTATACTCTACCTTGTATCATAGAGACTTATACTCTACCTTGTATCATAGAGACTTATACTCTACCTTGTATCATTGAGACTTATACTCTACCTTGTATCATTGAGACTTATACTCTACCTTGAATCATTGAGACTTATACTCTACCTTGTATCATAGAGACTTATACTCTACCTTGTATCATTGAGACTTATACTCTACCTTGTATCATTGAGACTTATACTCTACCTTGTATCATTGAGACTTATACTCTACCTTGTATCATAGAGACTTATACTCTACCTTGTATCATAGAGACTTATACTCTACCTTGTATCATTGAGACTTATACTCTACCTTGTATCATTGAGACTTATGCTCTACCTTGTATCATAGAGACTTATACTCTACCTTGTATCATAGAGACTTATACTCTACCTTGTATCATAGAGACTTATACTCTACCTTGTATCATAGAGACTTATACTCTACCTTGTATCATAGAGACTTATACTCTACCTTGTATCATAGAGACTTATACTCTACCTTGTATCATTGAGACTTATACTCTACCTTGTATCATTGAGACTTATTCTCTACCTTGTATCATAGAGACTTATACTCTACCTTGTATCATAGAGACTTATACTCTACCTTGTATCATAGAGACTTATACTCTACCTTGTATCATAGAGACTTATACTCTACCTTGTATCATAGAGACTTATACTCTACCTTGTATCATAGACTTATACTCTACCTTGTATCATTGAGACTTATACTCTACCTTGTATCATAGAGACTTATACTCTACCTTGTATCATAGAGCCTTATACTCTACCTTGTATCATAGAGACTTATACTCTACCTTGTATCATAGAGACTTATACTCTACCTTGTATCATAGAGACTTATACTCTACCTTGTATCATAGAGACTTATACTCTACCTTGTATCATAGAGCCTTATACTCTACCTTGTATCATTGAGACTTATACTCTACCTTGTATCATAGAGACTTATACTCTACCTTGTATCATAGAGACTTATACTCTACCTTGTATCATAGAGCCTTATACTCTACCTTGTATCATAGAGACTTATACTCTACCTTGTATCATAGAGACTTATACTCTACCTTGTATCATAGAGACTTATACTCTACCTTGTATCATTGAGACTTATACTCTACCTTGTATCATAGAGACTTATACTCTACCTTGTATCATAGAGACTTATACTCTACCTTGTATCATAGAGACTTATACTCTACCTTGTATCATAGAGACTTATACTCTACCTTGTATCATAGAGACTTATACTCTACCTTGTATCATAGAGCTTATACTCTACCTTGTATCATAGAGCCTTATACTCTACCTTGTATCATAGAGACTTATACTCTACCTTGTATCATAGAGACTTATACTCTACCTTGTATCATAGAGACTTATACTCTACCTTGTATCATAGAGCCTTATACTCTACCTTGTATCATAGAGCCTTATACTCTACCTTGTATCATAGAGACTTATACTCTACCTTGTATCATAGAGACTTATACTCTACTGATCATAGACTTATACTCTACCTTGTATCATAGAGACTTATACTCTACCTTGTATCATTGAGGCTTATACTCTACCTTGTATCATTGAGACTTATACTCTACCTTGTATCATAGAGACTTATACTCTACCTTGTATCATTGAGACTTATACTCTACCTTGTATCATAGAGCTTATACTCTACCTTGTATCATTGAGACTTATACTCTACCTTGTATCATAGAGACTTATACTCTACCTTGTATCATTGAGACTTATACTCTACCTTGTATCATAGAGCCTTATACTCTACCTTGTATCATAGAGACTTATACTCTACCTTGTATCATAGAGACTTATACTCTACCTTGTATCATAGAGACTTATACTCTACCTTGTATCATAGAGACTTATACTCTACCTTGTATCATAGAGCCTTATACTCTACCTTGTATCATTGAGACTTATACTCTACCTTGTATCATAGAGACTTATACTCTACCTTGTATCATTGAGACTTATACTCTACCTTGTATCATTGAGACTTATACTCTACCTTGTATCATAGAGACTTATACTCTACCTTGTATCATTGAGGCTTATACTCTACCTTGTATCATTGAGACTTATACTCTACCTTGTATCATAGAGACTTATACTCTACCTTGTATCATAGAGACTTATACTCTACCTTGTATCATAGAGACTTATACTCTACCTGTATCATGAGGCTTATACTCTACCTTGTATCATTGAGACTTATACTCTACCTTGTATCATAGAGACTTATACTCTACCTTGTATCATTGAGACTTATACTCTACCTTGTATCATAGAGCCTTATACTCTACCTTGTATCATAGAGACTTATACTCTACCTTGTATCATAGAGACTTATACTCTACCTTGTATCATAGAGACTTATACTCTACCTTGTATCATAGAGACTTATACTCTACCTTGTATCATTGAGGCTTATACTCTACCTTGTATCATTGAGACTTATACTCTACCTTGTATCATAGAGACTTATACTCTACCTTGTATCATAGAGACTTATACTCTACCTTGTATCATAGAGGCTTATACTCTACCTTGTATCATTGAGACTTATACTCTACCTTGTATCATTGAGACTTATACTCTACCTTGTATCATAGAGACTTATACTCTACCTTGTATCATTGAGACTTATACTCTACCTTGTATCATTGAGACTTATACTCTACCTTGTATCATAGAGACTTATACTCTACCTTGTATCATAGAGACTTATACTCTACCTTGTATCATAGAGACTTATACTCTACCTTGTATCATAGAGACTTATACTCTACCTTGTATCATAGAGACTTATACTCTACCTTGTATCATAGAGACTTATACTCTACCTTGTATCATAGAGACTTATACTCTACCTTGTATCATTGAGACTTATACTCTACCTTGTATCATAGAGACTTATACTCTACCTTGTATCATAGAGACTTATACTCTACCTTGTATCATAGAGACTTATACTCTACCTTGTATCATAGAGGCTTATACTCTACCTTGTATCATTGAGACTTATACTCTACCTTGTATCATTGAGACTTATACTCTACCTTGTATCATAGAGACTTATACTCTACCTTGTATCATAGAGACTTATACTCTACCTTGTATCATTGAGACTTATACTCTACCTTGTATCATAGAGACTTATACTCTACCTTGTATCATAGAGACTTATACTCTACCTTGTATCATAGAGACTTATACTCTACCTTGTATCATTGAGACTTATACTCTACCTTGTATCATAGAGACTTATACTCTACCTTGTATCATAGAGACTTATACTCTACCTTGTATCATAGAGGCTTATACTCTACCTTGTATCATTGAGACTTATACTCTACCTTGTATCATTGAGACTTATACTCTACCTTGTATCATAGAGACTTATACTCTACCTTGTATCATAGAGACTTATACTCTACCTTGTATCATTGAGACTTATACTCTACCTTGTATCATTGAGACTTATACTCTACCTTGTATCATAGAGACTTATACTCTACCTTGTATCATAGAGACTTATACTCTACCTTGTATCATTGAGACTTATACTCTACCTTGTATCATTGAGACTTATACTCTACCTTGTACCATAGAGACTTATACTCTACCTTGTATCATAGAGACTTATACTCTACCTTGTATCATAGAGACTTATACTCTACCTTGTATCATAGAGCCTTATACTCTACCTTGTATCATAGAGCCTTATACTCTACCTTGTATCATAGAGCCTTATACTCTACCTTGTATCATAGAGCCTTATACTCTACCTTGTATCATAGAGCCTTATACTCTACCTTGTATCATAGAGCCTTATACTCTACCTTGTATCATAGAGCCTTATACTCTACCTTGTATCATAGAGCCTTATACTCTACCTTGTATCATAGAGCCTTATACTCTACCTTGTATCATAGAGCCTTATACTCTACCTTGTATCATAGAGCCTTATACTCTACCTTGTATTTAAATTCGAAAACTTCCATGATTGTATTGATGTTTTTTATTCAATAACTCTAACGTTAAAAAGACTCGTATTATTCATATTTACATTCGAAAGCGATCCTGATGTTATTGATATTTTTCTTTCAATAATTATTAAAGCTACGTTATTGTTCACCTGGGAGATGAACTAGAGTATTCTTCAAGGCTGTCTGTTATGGTGAGTTGGTGAGATATCTACCTGAGACCTACCTGTTAATGAGATACCTACCTTAGATTTACCTGATGGTGAGATCCCTTGTCCGTGCTTCTTTTAGCTATTTACCCTTACCCCCATTCCCATTTACTCCCCTTCCCTCACCACCCCCTACCTTCCCTTACCTCACCACCCCCTACCTTCCCTTACCTCACCACCCCCTACCTTCCCTTCCTCTATACTACACTCAGCCCCTTCCCCATACCTCTACCCTCACTTACCTCACTACCTTCAGTCCCTTCCCCTTCCCCTCTCCTTCCCCCATTACCTGAAAGCCTTCCCCACTATCCCTCCTCTCCACACTATCCCTACCCCTCCCTACTATCCCTACCCCTCCCTACTATCCCTACCTCTCTCCACTAGCCCTCCTCAGCCCCTTCCCTCACAATTCCCCAACCCATCCTCTCACCCCACAACCCCCCTCTCCTCCCCACAACCCCCTTCCCCTTCCCACAACCCCTCTTCCCCTCCTCACAACCCCCATTCCCCTCCCCACAACCCCCCTTCCCCTCCCCACAACCCCCCTTCCCCTCCCCACAACCCCCCTTCCCCTCCCCACAACCCCCCTTCCCCTCCTCACAACCCCCCTTCCCCTCCTCACAACCCCCCTACCATCCCCTCAGCCCCTTCCCCCCACAACCCCCTCTCCACAACCCCCTCCCCTCCTCACAACCACCTCCCCCTCCCCCCGTGTCCGTCAGAGCGCTAATAAGCCTGCACCACCACGAATGGCCAACCTGACAAAGTGTAGACCGAAGAAAAAAAATATATATATCACAGGTACAAGTCCCCTGCCCCCTCCACTAATCCCCCCTACCCCCCCCTACCCCCCTTCTGTCACTCAAAAAAGAACTCCCTCCCTCCCTCCCTTCGTTGCACCACCCCACTTCCAGAAAAAAAATCCCTCTTGCCACTCATCTTTGCAACACACATCAAAGTGCGTTAGTACAATGGATGAAAGGACCGCCAACGTACTAATCCGCACTAATTACAAGTGGGAGAAGAGAGAGAAAAAAATATTATATTCTCGCTCTTGTTATTTTTTAAGTAATTTATTTTGTGGCTTATTTTGGCTGGCCCGGAGGGGGGGGAGGAGGGGGGTGGTAGGAGGGGGGTGGTAGGTAAGGGAGGGACATTGATGATGCTCGTGGCCGCTTTTGAGAGATTTAATGTTGTAAATTTCAGCCTGGCGTTACAAGGTAGGGAGACTGGTTGACTGGTGGTACTGGTTGACTGGCACTGGTTGGGACAGGTTACTGGTGATTAGTTGGTTGGTTGACTGGTGTTTTATTAGTTGTTTTGGTTAGTTAGTAGTGGTGTTGGTTGTTGTGGTTGAAGGTAATTGATTGTAGCTGGATATTATGTATGCCATCAGCACTACTATTACCACCACCATTACTACTACCACCACTATTACTACTACCACCACCATTACTACTACCACCACTATTACTGCTACTACTACCACCACTATTACTACTACCACCACTACCACCACTCATTATACTCAAATTCCAGTACACAAGGAAGCAGCATCCCGGCACTACACCTGACTACCTTCATTTAACCAACAGTACACCTAGGCGTCAAGTTGAGCTCACAATTACAAACACTTTTTTCACGTCAGAATTTTTTAACAAGATTTTTATAGAGTTTATTAAATTCTACAAAAGAGGATCATACAATTTTTTTTAAGCATTAGTAAATTTTAATATGATATTTTAAGAAATGTGTAAAACTAACATTCACGAACATACAAATTTATTCTCTTGGAAAATTAAAAATAAAAGTAATAAAGAACAAAAAAAAATTACTTGGATTAAAAAAAAATATAATTTGATGTTCTTTTGTGTGTTATTAAAAGAAAGAAAAAATGTAACTGTGACTAAATGTAATAAGGATTGTTGAGGTATTAAAGCGGTTTGAGGTAGTCGACAGGTACACCGGCAGGGTACAGCTATTCATAGTCTGTGGTCTGCACCGTCGGGTCACTGGTCTGTACCGTCGGGTCTCTGGTCTGTACCGTGTGGGGTGTGTGGTCTGCACCGTCGGGTCTATGGTCTGTACCGTCGGGTCTGTGGTCTGTACCGTCGGGTCTATGGTCTGTACCGTCGGGTCTCTGGTCTGTACCGTCGGGTCTGTGGTCTAATATAACATAGTACAGAAACAACCAACAATGTTTAAGTGTGGAACAACCATTAGCACGTGCCTAGAGGCGAGGGGGGGGGGAGAGGGGAGGTAGGGGGAGAGGAGGAGGGGAGAGGAGGGGGGAGCGGGATACACACAAAGACAAACATACAAAGATGTGTTGTGCGTGGGATAATGAAGACCCCCACTTAACCCTCCCCCCCCATACCCTCCCCCCCCCATACCCCCTCCTCTTAAGCTTCTCACCTCCTCTCCTCACTTCCCATATCTTCCTTACCTCTCTCACCTCACACCCCCTCACTTACCCCTCTCCTCACAACACCACCTTACCCATCACCTCACACCCCCCTCCTTTACCCCTCATCCTCACACCCCTCCCTTATCCTTCATCCTCACACCCCATCCCTTACCTCTCACCTCACACCCCCTCCTTTACCCCTCATCCTCACCCCCCTCCTTTACCCCTCATCCTCACACCCCTCCCTTACCCTTCATCCTCACACCCCCTCCCTTACCTCTCACCTCACACCCCCTCCCTTAACCCTCAACCTCATACCCCCTCACTTACCCCTCACACCCCCCTCCCTTACCCCTCATCTTCACACCCCTCCCTTAGCCCTCACCTCACACCCCTCCCTTACCCCCCACCTTACACCCCTCCCTTACCCCTCACCTCACACCCCCTCCCTTACCCCTCACCTCACACCCCCTCCCTTACCCCTCACCTCACACCCCCTCCCTTAACCCTCACCCTCATACCCCCTCCCTTACCCCTCACCTCACACCCCCTCCCTTACCCCTCACCTCACACCCCCTCCCTTAACCCTCACCCTCATACCCCCTCCCTTACCCCTCATTCTCACACCCCATCCTTATCCTCCCCCATCACCCCTCCTACGCCCCCATCACCCCTCCTACGCCCCCATCACCCCTCCTACGCCCCCATCACCCCTCCTACGCCCCCATCACCCCTCTTACGCCCCCCCCTGCAGGAAATATCTAAGTGAGGCGATATTGAATTTCACATGGGACTGACACAAAGTATTAAGATTTCTTTTGTGGCGTCACATGTAAAGTAGGGCTGTTGTGAATGGCTGTTGGGAGGCCGCCGGACGTGAAGGGTCGGCTAGCCACTGACCACGTCCACCCTCCTCCACACCCCACGTCACTCCTCCACACCCCACGTCCACCCTCCTCCCACCCCACGTCCTTCCACGTCTGTCCTCTACACCCTACGTCCTTCCTTCACACCCCACGTCACTCCTCCACACCCCACGTCCTTCCTCCTCCACACCCCACGTCCTTCCTCCACACCCCACGTCCTTCCTCCTCCACACCCCACGTCCACCCTCCACACCCCACGTCCACCCTCCCCTCGTCTACTTACATTCCTCCTCCTCCATCTCCCACCTTCCTCAGTTACCTCTCTCTCTCTCTCTCTCTCTCTCTCTCTCTCTCTCTCTTCTCGTATCCTTCCTTTCCCACCCTCTTCACAATCTCCTCTATCTTATCTCTCTCCTGTTCACTCATCTCCCCCTCCCTCTTCTTTCTTTCTCTTTTTCCTCCCTCCTCTTAATCTCTCCTTTCCTTCCCTGTTCTTTCTCTCGCTTCTCTCCATCCGTCTTTGCCTCTTCTCCCTCCTTCTTGTTCTGTCACCTCTCCCTCTCATTCCCCATTCTCTTCCACAAACCTCTCCTCTTTCTCTCGCCTTTCCCCTCCGTTACACCCCCTCCCCCCCATCTTGCTCTCCCCCCCCCTCGCCACTGGCCAGGCTTGAGGTAACAACCCACTTGAAGTGTTCCAAACAACCACTCAGAGGGCCTCGTTAACACTTTACCTAACAGCATCTGGTCAAGTGGTTGGCTGTATTGCATATCGTGTATGTCTTATCTATTTATACACGGATATACAACATAATTGGCTTTATTTTATTTATATTATTTTATTTTGATTTTTTTTACATTTGTCCAGTTTTTTCAAACATTAAACGTAGTTATTAGTTGAGGGTTATTATTAATCTATACATTTATACAATATTCTTTTAATAATTTACATAAACCAGACCTGACCTGACCTGACCTAACCTGACCTAAACTAACCTGACCTGACCTGACCTGACCTGACCTGACCTAACCTTACCTAACCTAACCTACTGTGTATGCTGGTGGGAGAGTGATACCGCTCTTGCCTTCGCAAGCGAGATGTCACGGGTTCGATTCCCGGGCCGGTGGAAGTTGTTTGGACTTACTTCCTAGCCCCCATTAGTCCATGCTTCCCTGTTGGGCACTGTAAACGCTTCTGCGCTTCACCTTACACAAGGATGTAGGGGGGTGCCCATTAAAAAAAAAAAAAAAAAAAAAATGTATTTATTATCCATCATCCACAGTAACACACAGACGTTCACTCAGACACATTGATCACATCCTGCTGTGAAATTTTATCTTTAATCTTTTAATAATATTTATGTTTACATTAAAGTCTTTACTGTGTATCATGTTTCGTCTGATATTATTGGAATGTTCCCTTCATCAATTCCCCCCGCCCGTCCTCCCCTGCCCCCCCTCCTTCCCCCCGTTCCCCCCCCCGTTTTCCTGCTCCCCCTTTTCCTTCCCCCCCCGTTTTCCTGCTCCCCCTTTTCCTTCCCCCCGTTCTCCTCCCCCCGTTCTCCTCCCACCGTTTTCTTCCCCCTCGTTCTCCTCCCCCATTCCCCTCCATTCTCTCCCCCCCATTCTCTCCCCCCCCCCTCGTTCTCTTCCCCCCCTCGTTCTCTTTCCCCCCTCGTTCTCTTCCCCCCCTCGTTCTCTTCCCCCCGTTCTCCTCCCCCCGTTCTCCTCCCCCCCGTTCTCCTCCCCCCCGTTCTCCTCCCCCCCCGTTCTCCTCCCCCCGTTCTCCTGCCCCCCCCGTTCTCCTGTCCCCCCGTTCTCCTGCCCCCCCCCCCCACGTTCTCCCCGTTTACCCCGGTCCTTCACCCTTGCCCTTTCTCGTCCCCCCCCCCCCCCCGTCTCCCTCCCCCGTCTCCCTCCCCCCGTCCTACCCACCCGTCCTACCCACCCGTCCTTTAGGTAACCAGGATAGACAGTTGAAGGGTTGATAGCTCGGAGTAATAACCTCTTTGGTGTGGTCTACTGGTGGTACTCAACTGACCTATTAGAGGGGCCACCTGAAGATTAAGCACCCCAGCTTAAACGCTCTAGCGCTAACCTAACCAACCATACCATAACCTAATCAACCTTAACCTAACCAACCATACCATAACATAATCAACCAAAACCTAACCTAACCAATCATAACCTAACCTAACCTAGCCAATCATACCATAACCTAACCAACCATAACCTAACCTAACCAACCATAACCTAACCTAACCAACCATAACCTAACCTAATCAACCATAACCTAACCTAATCAACCATAACCTAACCTAGCCAATCACACCATAACCTAACCAACCATAACCTAACCTAACCTAACCAACCATAACATAACCTAGCCAACCATAACCTAACCTAGCCAACCATACCATAACCTAACCAACCATAACCTAACCTAATCAACCATAACATAACCAACCACAACCTAACATAGCCAACCATACCCATAACCTAACCAACCATAACCTAACCTAACCAACCATAACCTAACCTAACCAACCATAACCTAACCTAACCTAACTGAAGAGGAGGGAGGGAGGTGAGGGTGGAGGAAACAAGGGAGGAGAGAGGAAGGTGATGAGGGAGAGAAGAAAGAGAGGGGGGGAGAGGAATGGGAGGAGGGAGAGAGGAAGGTGAGGAGGGAGAGAAGAAAGAGAGGGGGGGAAGAGGAATGGGAGGAGGGAGAGAGGAAGGTGAGGAGGGAGAGAAGAGGTGAGGAGTCGAGAGAAAGGTGAGGAGGGAGAGAAGAAAGAGAGGGGGGGGAGAGGAATGGGAGGAGGGAGAGAGGAAAGGGAGGGGGGACAGAGGAAAGGGGGATGGAAAGAGGAAAATTGAAGGTTGAGGAGGGGTGCGGGGCGGTACGGGCTGGAGTGGGTAGAAGTCAGAACGGTAAGGTAAATAATGTTTAGGTAGTTAGGTGTTAAGATAATCATTAACAACATGTAACATCTGATGGTGCGACCAAACTCCCCAAAAGCCTTAACCAATCGTGGTAAAAATACTTAACCAGACCTCATAAGGAGACCTTGACCAGACCCCCCAATAAGCTCTGCCCTTCTCTCATTAATTAGCTGTTCAACACGGGTCCTGCAGGTGCGCCAACAAGATCTTCTGCCGGTGATACCTGGGAGTCACCGCGGGGGTGAGTAGGCCAGGTAAGGCGGGGCTGACCACGGGGGTGTGTTGGCGAGGTGAGGAGGGGCTGACCACGGTGGTGAGTAGGCCAGGTGGGACGGGGCTGACCACGGGGGTGTGTTGGCCAGGTAAGGCGGGGCTGACCACGGGGGTGTGTTGGCGAGGTGAGGAGGGGCTGACCACGGTGGTGAGTAGGCCAGGTGAGGCGGGGCTGACCACGGGGGTGTGTTGGCCAGGTAAGGCGGAGCTGACCACTGAGGTGTGTAGGCCAGGTGGGGCGGGGCACCAGTTTGCTTCGGTGAGTCGTGATGTAAACACACACACACACACACACACATAAGAACATAAGAATGGAGGAAACTGCAGCGGGCCTATTGGCCCATACTGGGCAGTCCCGTTTACACCCAACCCCTATTGCTCATATGAGCATCCAACCTATGTTTGAAGCAATTCAGCGTATTCGAGTTAATGATGATATTTGGTAACTTGTTCCATTCATCCACTACTCTGTTTCCAAACCAGTGTTTACCTATTTCACGCCTAAATCTAAATTTGTCCAATTTAAAACCATTGTTACGAGTTCGCTCCTGGTTGGATAATTTGAGTACCTTTGTAATGTCCCCTTTGTTTAGCCCTGCCTTCCATTTATACACCTCTATCAGGTCGCCCCTCGCTCTACGTCTCTCAAGGGAGTGCAAATTAAGATGCTTTAACCTGTCTCTATACTCAAGGTTCCTGATACCCGGGATTAGTCTTGTCATTCTCCTCTGAATTCTTTCCAAGGATTCTATATCCATTCTGTAATACGGTGACCAGAACTGGACTGCGTAATCCAGGTGTGGTCTCACAAGAGCAAGATACAGTTTTAGGATGACCTCGCTAGTCTTGTAACTAACACTCCTTTGTATGAACCCAAGTACTTTATTAGCCTTGTTTCGAGCAAAAACACATTGTTTACTTGGCTTAAGGTTCCTACTTATCATTACTCCTAAATCTCTCTCGCAGTCGGATTTCTCTATGGCATCGTTGTTCATCTGGTATCTGGTTTCCCTGTTTACATTTCCTATACTGAGTACTTTACATTTGTCAATGTTGAATTTCATCTGCCATTTCTCAGACCATTCGAAAAATTTGTTTAGATCCTCCTGTAGTTTTGCCGAGTCCTCGTCAGATTTGATAACACGTCCTATTTTAGTATCATCAGCAAATTTACTTATGTTGCTGTCTATGCCGATATCTATGTCGTTTATGTATATAATAAACAATAATGGTCCAAGTACTGAGCCTTGGGGAACTCCACTTGTGACGTTGCTCCAATGGGACTTAGTGCCGTTAATGCTCACTCGCTGTTTCCTGTCCTGTAACCACGCCCTAATCCATTTAAGGATGTCACCTTTGATGCCATGAGCTTTTACCTTTCTAATTAGTCTTTCGTGGGGTACTCTGTCGAAGGCTTTGCTAAAGTCGAGATATACCACATCATAATTGTGCCCCTCGTCCACTGATTCGAAAACTGATGAAAAGAATGTCAATAGATTAGTTAGGCAAGAACGTCCGCTTGTGAAGCCATGCTGGGAATCATTGATCAATCTGTGCTTCTCCAGGTGATTTCGAATAGAGTTTGAAATGATTGCTTCCAGTAATTTGCCTACTATTGATGTTAGACTGATTGGGCGGTAGTTAGAGGATAGTGATCTATCCCCCTTCTTGAAGATCGGTATTACATTCGCTATCCTCCAGGATTCTGGTACTACACCTGTTTTTAAGGACATGTTAAACAACTTTGCTAAGGGCATACTAAGCTCTTCCTTACATTCCTTTAATACTCTGGCAAATATCTCATCGGGACCAGGTGACTTATTAGGCTTTAGTTTGTCTATTTGCTTACTAACATCGTTACTAGTCACTACTATCTCACTTAATTTGTTTTCTTCACTATCTCTGAATAGAGTCGGTGCCTCGGGTATCATGTTTAAATTTTCGCTGGTGAAAACTGTTGAAAAATATTTATTCAAATTATTGCTCATTTCTCCGTCGTTATCAGTGAGCTCGCCGGAGTCTGACCGTATTGGTCCAATCTTTTCTCGTGTTTTAGTTTGGTACATTTGGTAGAATCCTTTGGGGTTTGTCTTTGCCTCCCTTGCTATCCTTACCTCATTATTCCTCTTTGCTTTCCTTATCTCGGTTTTAACCCTACTCGCCAATACCCTATAATAGTCCCGGTGGTGAATTTCGCCACGATTTATCCTTCTACCTATAGCCTTCCTTTGGCCAATGATGTTCTTTAAATAATTATTTATCCATTTAGGGTCATTGTTGTTTGATCTGAGTTTTTTGTATGGTATGTTCTGCCTTTGTGCATTAAGTAACTCACTATTTAAATTGTTGTGGAACTCGGCAATCTCAGATCTCGTTATCAGGTCGGTGTCATCTGTCAGGTTCACGGCCAAGCGCGACACCCCCTCTCTCAGCTGCCTCTTTAAACTGTCAAAGTTTGCCCTTCTGAAATCTGGTACTTTAGTGGAATTTTCCTTACGTCTGCCCTGAAAATCTAACTGGAATCGAATTTCTTTGTAAAATAGAAGCTGTGTTATGATACACATTCTACTTGGGAGTGGCCGAAGACGCCGCCGCCTTATTATTGTGGGTACGCGAGGTCACAATGTCAAGGGTGTGTGTGTGTGTGTGTAGAAACAATCGTACAATATGCAGTTCACGATAAGCCTACAAGTCATTAGGATTTCCATTTTTTAAGTATATTATAAAAAAAATACTCCAACTATAGATCTCTTACTACTAATTATAACCATTTTAAGATATAATTACAAATATACCAGCTGTCAGTATGTATGTATGTATGTAAGTATGTATGTATGTATGTATGTATGTATGTATGTATGTACAGTATGTCAGCGTCACTCACCCCCTGGGGAATGTGAACCAATCATGTGTGGCCTCAGGTGTGTCGTGGTGGTCACTGTGGGTGTGGACTCGTAGGTGACCTTTGGGGACCTTGGTTCGTATCCTTGTTCTAACACATTAATGACCCTGAACCTTATATATATTCCCTTATAGTATAGATATTATATAAGATCATTAATGTTTTATATATATACCAGAAACATATATATATAAAGGAATATGTTGAGATGTATCATAGGAAATTAAGATTGACTGGTTGTTATGAAGGAAAGAAGTTATTTAGCGAGGCCTTACATATCGTAGAGGTCGATTAGGAGGAGGAAGGTTTATTTAATAGTTGATATAGGAGTAAATTAATGAGGTGAAGGTAACAAGTGCGTGTGTGATAGTGTGCGTCAGGCGGAGTTGGTGTACCACAGGTTGGTCGACTGCTACTCTTCCTGTTCTTATTTCTCTTCTTCCTGCTCCTCCTCTTCTCCCTGTTCCTCCTCCTGTTCCACCTCCTCCTCCCCTTCTTCCTCTCCCTCCCCTTCCTCCTTTTCTTCTTCTTCCACCTCCTCCTCCTCTTCCACTCCCTCCTCCACCTCCTTCTCCTCCTCTTCCTCTTCCACCTCCACCTCCTCCTCCTCTTCCACCCCCTCCTCCACCTCCTTCTCCTCCTCCTCCTCCTCTTCCTCTTCCACCTCCACCTCCTTCTCCTCCTCCTCCCAGTATCAAACAAGGGGGGGGGGGGTGTCGGATCCTCCTCCATTACAAAGACAACACGATGAGACACAGTCTATATCAGTCTCCGCGTGTCACTCCTTATAAATATGTCCTCGATGGTATCACCCGTGTCAGCGACGATGGTGGCGGTCACTCCTCACCTGTTGGTGGGGGGGGGGGGCACTCAGTTGGGGGGGTCCGTTCAGTTGGTAGGTGGACCACTGAGTTAGTAGGTGGACCACTAAGTTGTTAGGTGGACCATTGAGTTGTTAGGTGGACCATTGAGTTGTTAGGTGGACCACTGAGTTGGGGATATGGACCAATGAGTTGGTAGGTGGGCCACTGAGTTAGTAGGTGGACCACTGAGTTGGGGATATGGACCACTGAGTTGGGGATATGGACCAATGAGTTGGTAGGTGGACCACTGAGTTGGTAGGTGGACCACTGAGTTGTTAGGTGGACCACTGAGTTGGGGATATGGACCAATGAGTTGGTAGGTGGACCACGGAGTTATTAGGTGGACCACTGAGTTGGGGATATGGACCACTGAGTTGGGGATATGGACCAATGAGTTGGTAGGTGGACCACTCACCTGGATGAGCTACTCAAGAGGGTGAGGGTAAGACGTGTACACCTGCCCACCCTTGTAAACACTTCACCTGCTGGTCAATAAACTACTAACTTCCTCCTCCCCCCTGGCTCCACCCCCCCCTACTAAACTCCCCTCCCCCTACTAAACTCCACTCGGCCCCTTCCCCCCTGGCTCCACCCCCCATGGCTCCACATCCCCTACCCCCTGGCTCCACCCCCCATGGCTCCACATCCCCTCCCCCTTGGCTCCACACACCCTCCCCCTGGCTCCACACCCCACCTGGATCCACACCCCTTCCCCCCCTGGCTCCACACCCCCTCCCCCCCCTGACTCCACACACCCTCCCCGTCTCCACGCCCTCCCCGTCTCCACACCCTTCCCCTGTCTCCATACCCTTCCCCTGTCTCCCCATCCTCCCCGTCTCCCCATCCTCCCCGTCTCCACACCCTTCCCCCGTCTCCACACCCTACCCCAGGCTACACCCCCCTCCCCACCTCTCCTGACCCTACCTGTTAACAAGGACGAAAACTAACAACGTATCACCACCTCCTAACAGCCTCGTTTACCTATGCTGACGAAATGACATGAAAATAACTCTCTTGGATTTTCGGGAAATATTCGACATTGATTTTTGCTCCTGAGGGCAAACACGGATTATTGAACTTCTTTATAATGCATTAATTTACTGATTAGGTTATGTATGTTTGATAATTAAGCCTTAAATAAAGATGGACTATTATTTTTTTTTTTTATTATTTATTATTATTATTATTATCATTATTATTATTATTATTATTATTATTATTATTATTATTATTATTATCATTAACTTTGAAATTATACGCCATCTTGGATTCTGTCAGGTGGGAATTACGTTATATTTTTCATACGTAAGTCTGTGTTAGTATTGATGCTCCTGTAGTCATTATCTTATTATTGGCTCCGTCATTGATGTACCTCGTGTGGTCGTGTTGTTAGTTGGTCTGGTGGGGTCGTCACTAGGGGGCTACAGCGGTCTTCACTAAAGGGGTGGGCGGCGGTCGTTACTAGGGAGATACAGTGGGGGGGTCGTCACTAGAGGGGTGGTCGGCGGTCGTTACTAGGGAGATACAGTGGGGGGTCGTCACTAGGGGGGTGGGGTCGTTAGGGCTTCTCCCATATCTCTCACTCTTAGTCGTCCACCAACACAGCATTATATTAGTAAGAGAGACCTGACCTGACCTAATCTAAACCTAACCTGACCTAACCTAACCTGACCTGACCTAATCTAAACCTAACCTGACCTAACCTAACCTAACCTAACCTGACCTGACCTGACCTGACCTGACCAAACCTGACCTGACCTGACCTGACCTAACCTGACCTGACCTAACCTAACCTAACCTAACCTGACCTGACCTAACCTAACCTAACCTGACCTAACCTAGCCTAACCTAACCTAACCTGACCTGACCAGACCTAACCTAACCTAATCTGATCTCATCTAACCTAACCTAACCAAACCTTATACCCCCTTAACTGCTGTCGTTGTTGTTATTGTTGTTGTTGTTTTTGTTGTTATTGATATTGTTGTTCTTGTTTTTCTTGTTCATATACTTGAGAACATTTCTATTTTTTCGACTGCTACAACAGGACTTTCCACTAACTAGTATCTGTGAAGGACTAGGAGGCGTGGATTAGGAGTGAGGTCCTTCG
This sequence comes from Homarus gammarus, assembly GCA_958450375.1. NCBI lineage: Eukaryota > Metazoa > Arthropoda > Malacostraca > Decapoda > Nephropidae > Homarus > Homarus gammarus. Next base: position 1,097,302 of record CAUDMG010001246.1, on the reverse strand, counting down.
TGGTGTGGGTAAGGCGTGTGTGGGAGGGGACTAGAGTGGCGTGGATAAGGCGTGTATGAAAGCTGGAGTGGTGTGGGTAAGGCGTGTGTGGGAGGGGACTGGAGTGGCGTGGGTAAGGCGTGTGTGGGAGAGGACTAGAGTGGCGTGGGTAAGGCGTGTATGAGAGCTGGAGTGGTGTGGGTAAGGCGTGTGTGGGAGGGGACTGGAGTGGCGTGGGTAAGGCGTGTATGAGAGCTGGAGTGGTGTGGGTAAGGCGTGTATGGGAGGGGACTAGAGTGGTGTGGGTAAGGCGTGTGTGGGAGGGGACTAGAGTGGCGTGGGTAAGGCGTGTATGAGAGTTGGAGTGGTGTGGGTAAGGCATGTGTGTGGACTGGGATGACATGTGTAAGGCGTGTGGGTGAGGGGGGGGCTGGGTGGCGTGTGGGGGGCTGGCCACGCATGTTAATAACGACAAGATAAGGCGCGCCGCCCCTCACTGCTCGGACAACAGCTCTGACCGACAGGAAATTATCCCCTCACTCACGCTGTCCTCTCCCCTCTCCCTCACTCTCCCTATCTCACCCACTCCCTTCTCCCTCTCAACCCTTTCCTCCCTCTGTCTACCTTGTCTGGTTCCTCCTTTGTCTCTTCACGAACCACCATCTGGTTTTAACATTGAAACGCCGCGTCCACACCTCCGTTTGTGTGTGTGTGTGTGTGTGTGTGTGTGTGTGTTAATCAATGTAATATGACAGCAAAAAATGACGAATCGGAATAAAATTAAGTAGTTGGGAATTTGATAATAAAATCCCACAGGGTCAAAGTTCATCCTGATATAACGTGGACAAGTAGTCGATGAATCAACATGGAGAAGCTACCGTGGCCTCATAACTAACCTTTATTAATTTGAGGATAACATTTGAATCCTAATTAATTCGTCTATATACAGTATGTATCTTTCATGTGACATAATTATCATACATAAATTATAAGCTTTATAAATATATATACTGTCATATATTTTTTATATTTTTACTATGGTAGATAATTATTTTTCCTTTATCATAAGTATAGAAAAATGGAAGATTAATTTGACTCCTTAGTGTACCAAAAGTCGACAGCCACCCTAACCTACCCTGACCCACCCCGACCCACCTCGACCCTCTCCGATCTACCCAGACCCACCCCGACCCACCCTGACCCACCCTGATCCACCCTGACCACCCTCGACCCACCCTCGACCCACCCTGACCACCCTCGACCCACCCTGACCCACCCTGACCCACCCTGACTCACCTCGGTACTGTCTGCTCCCCGACAAGAAAGGATTGTTTTCTTCAGTGGGTCATCTTGGGTAATGTGTGTGTGCCAGGTTGTGTAGTAGGTGGGAAGAGGGGAAGTAGGAGAGAGAGGGGAGGGAGAGAGGATTGGGGAAGTAAGAGAGAGGGAAAGGGGAGTAAGAGGGGGGAAGGGAGGGGGAAGTTGGGGAGAAAGAGGTTAGAGACAGAAAAAGAGGGGGAAGGGATACGTAAGAGGGGTGTAGGTATAGTAAAGAGGGGAGAGAGAGGCGAAAGAAAGAAAGAATGGAGAGAGGAGGCAGAGAGGGAAAAGTAGGTAAAATCGAAGGGAGAGTAAGGGGAAAGAGGGAGAGAGAGGGGGTTGGGGGTGGGGAGGTGGGCACGGAGGTATAATCTGCAGGTGCTCAACAAGGGGACGTGAGGAGGGAGGAAATGAAGTCCAGTTATCAGCCTCCCGACCCCCTTCCCCTATCCTTACTCTCTCTCTCTCTCTCTCTCTCTCTCTCTCTCTCTCTCTCTCTCCCCTTCCCTCTCCGTCTCTCCCCTTCCCTCACAGTCTCTCCCCTTCCCTCTCAGTCTCTCCCCTTCCCTCTCAGTCTCTCCCCTTCCCTCCCCTCTCCGTCTCTCCCCTTCCCTCTCAGTCTCTCCCCTTCCCTCACAGTCTCTCCCCTTCCCTCCCCTTCCCTCTCCCCGTCTCTCCCCTTCCCTCTCCGTCTCTCCCCTCCCCTTCCCTCTCCGTCCCTCCCCTTCCCTCTCAGTCTCTCCCCTTCCCTCTCAGTCTCTCCCCTTCCCTCACAGTCTCTCCCCTTCCCACTCAGTCTCTCCCCTTCCCTCTCAATCTCTCCCCTTCCCTCTCAGTCTCTCCCCTCCCCTTCCCTCTCCGTCCCTCCCCTTCCCTCTCAGTCTCTCCCCTTCCCTCACAATCTCTCCCCTTCCCTCTCAGTCTCTCCCCTTCCCTCACAGTCTCTCCCCTTCCCTCTCAGTCTCTCCCCTTCCCTCTCAGTCTCTCCCCTTCCCTCACAGTCTCTCCCCTTCCCTCTCAGTCTCTCCCCTTCCCTCTCAGTCTCTCCCCTTCCCTCACAGTCTCTCCCCTTCCCTCTCAGTCTCTCCCCTTCCCTCCCCTTCCCTCTCAGTCTCTCCCTCTCAGTCTCTCCCCTTCCCTCACAGTCTCTCCCCTTCCCTCTCAGTCTCTCCCCTTCCCTCACAGTCTCTCCCCTTCCCTCTCAGTCTCTCCCCTTCCCTCCCCTTCCCTCTCAGTCTCTCCCCCCCTTCCCTCCCCTTCCCTCTCAGTCTCTCCCCTTCCCCCAGAGAGTCAGTCTTCACTTCCCTCACATTGTTCCCTTCAGTAAATCTTCCCGTCCATTCTTCCCGTCCATTCTTCCCGTCCTCCACTCTCCTACCAATACGCTGGACACCTTCTCTCCTAGCCTCTCCCTCTCTCCCCACTTTTCCTTCTCTCCCCGTCCACTTCCCACTCGTGTCACCTCATAATCTCTCCCCATAACACCTCATTCCGTACTCTACTCTATCTCCAGCCCTCAAACTCTCTCCCCAGCCCTCAAACTCTCTCCCCATCCCTCAAACTCTCTCCCCAGCCCTCAAACTCTCTCCCCATCCCTCAAATTCTCTCCCCATCCCTCAAATTCTCTCCCCATCCCTCAAACTCTCTCCCCAGCCCTCAAACACTCTCCCCATCCTTCAAGCACACTCCCCATCCCCCAAACTTTCCCCAGCCCTCAAAACTCTCTCTAGCCCTCAAACTCTCTCCCCAGCCCTTAAACACTCTCCCCAACCCTCAAAACTCTCTCCCTGCCGTCTCCTCCATTCTTCCCGTCCACTAGACAAGTTCCTCGGCCACTCCCTCTCTCTGTCATTGTAGGGGTGAGGGACAGGTGATGAGGGTGTACGGGAAGGGGCGGCGACCACTCCTCAGTGACGGGTGCCAAGATGGCCCAGGTGATTGTGGCGAGACACCTGTATCAGGATAGGCATTATGCACTCCTTACCAGCCTGGTCTCCACCTTAGTTTAATATATAGCTCTTACTTCCTATAGCGCTCTCTCCCTACCTCTTTAGCTCTCTCTCTCTCTCTCTCTCTCTCTCTCTCTCTCTCTCTCTCTCTCTCTCTCTCTCTCTCTCCCTACCTCTTATAGCGCTCTCTCCCTACCTCTTATAGCGCTCTCTACCTACCTCCTATAGCACTCTCTCCCTGCCTCTTATAGCGCTCTCTCCCTACCTCTTATAGCGCTCTCTTCTTACCTCTTATAGCGCTCTCTCCCTACCTCATATAGCGCTCTCTCCCTACTTCGTATAGCGCTCTCTACCTACCTCCTATAGCACTCTCTCCCTACCTCTTATAGCGCTCTCTCCCTACCTCTTATAGCGCTCTCTCCCTACCTCGTATAGTGCTCTCCTCTCTCCCTGCCTCTTATAGCGCTCTCTCCCTACCTCTTATAGCGCTCTCTTCTTACCTCTTATAGCGCTCTCTCCCTACCTCATATAGCGCTCTCTCCCTACTTCGTATAGCGCTCTCTACCTACCTCCTATAGCACTCTCTCCCTGCCTCTTATAGCGCTCTCTCCCTACCTCTTATAGCGCTCTCTACCTACCTCTTATAGCGCTCTGTCCCTGCCTCTTATAGCGCTCTCTACCTACCTCTTATAGCGCTCTCTACCTACCTCTTATAGCGCTCTCTACCTACCTCTTATAGCGCTCTCTCCCTACCTCTTATAGCGCTCTCTCTCTCCCTCTTATAGCGCTCTCTCCCTACCTCTTATAGCGCTCTCTCCCTACCTCTTATAGCGCTCTCTCCCTACCTCTTATAGCGCTCTCTACCTACCTCTTATAGCGCTCTCTACCTACCTCTTATAGCGCTCTCTACCTACCTCTTATAGCGCTCTCTCCCTACCTCTTATAGCGCTCTCTCCCTACCTCTTATAGCGCTCTCTCCCTACCTCTTATAGCGCTCTCTACCTACCTCTTATAGCGCTCTCTCCCTACCTCTTATAGCGCTCTCTCCTACCTCTTATAGCGCTCTCTACCTACCTCTTATAGCGCTCTCTACCTACCTCTTATAGCGCTCTCTCTCTCCCTCTTATAGCGCTCTCTCCCTACCTCCTATAGCGCTCACTTTAGTTCACAAATAACGCACAATGACGGAGCGTTTCTGTGTGTGTGCATCCGTCCGTCCGTACGCGTCCGTCCATCTAAACGTCCGTGTTTGTGTACGCATGGTGATGTGTGTTGTAGTGACTGTGTAATATCATGGTTACAAACACGCACATGATAGCTGAGTGAGGGAGTGAGTACCATGTTTTTGGTCATAATGCGAAGATATATCACCAAGGATTATTTTCCCTCAACTCACCCAAGCTAGGAGCGTGGTGAGGCAGCAGGTATTAACTAGGAGCGTGGTGAGGCAGCAGGTATTAACTAGAAGCGTGGTGAGGCAGCAGGTATTAACTAGGAGCGTGGTGAGGCAGCAGGTATTAACTAGGAGCGTGGTGAGGCAGCAGGTATTAACTAGGAGCGTGGTGAGGCAGCAGGTATTAACTAGGAGCGTGGTGAGGCAGCAGGTATTAACTAGGAGCGTGGTGAGGCAGCAGGTATTAACTAGGAGCGTGGTGAGGCAGCAGGTATTAACTAGGAGCGTGGTGAGGCAGCAGGTATTAACTAGGAGCGTGGTGAGACAGCAGGTATTAACTAGGAGCGTGGTGAGACAGCAGGTATTAACTAGGAGCGTGGTGAGGCAGCAGGTATTAACTAGGAGCGTGGTGAGGCAGCAGGTATTAACTAGGAGCGTGGTGAGGCAGCAGGTATTAACTAGGAGCGTGGTGAGGCAGCAGGTATTAACTAGGAGCGTGGTGAGACAGCAGGTATTAACTAGGAGCGTGGTGAGGCAGCAGGTATTAACTAGGAGCGTGGTGAGGCAGCAGGTATTAACTAGGAGCGTGGTGAGGCAGCAGGTATTAACTAGGAGCGTGGTGAGGCAGCAGGTATTAACTAGGAGCGTGGTGAGGCAGCAGGTATTAACTAGGAGCGTGGTGAGACAGCAGGTATTAACTAGGAGCGTGGTGAGACAGCAGGTATTAACTAGGAGCGTGGTGAGGCAGCAGGTATTAACTAGGAGCGTGGTGAGGCAGCAGGTATTAACTAGGAGCGTGGTGAGGCAGCAGGTATTAACTAGGAGCGTGGTGAGGCAGCAGGTATTAACTAGGAGCGTGGTGAGGCAGCAGGTATTAACTAGGAGCGTGGTGAGGCAGCAGGTATTAACTAGGAGCGTGGTGAGGCAGCAGGTATTAACTAGGAGCGTGGTGAGGCAGCAGGTATTAACTAGGAGCGTGGTGAGGCAGCAGGTATTAACTAGGAGCGTGGTGAGGCAGCAGGTATTAACTAGGAGCGTGGTGAGGCAGCAGGTATTAACTAGGAGCGTGGTGAGGCAGCAGGTATTAACTAGGAGCGTGGTGAGGCAGCAGGTATTAACTAGGAGCGTGGTGAGGCAGCAGGTATTAACTAGGAGCGTGGTGAGGCAGCAGGTATTAACTAGGAGCGTGGTGAGGCAGCAGGTATTTGACACAAGGGGCTGTTATCCTCTCGTGTCCCGGCGGCCTTTCCTTCCCCCTGAAGATGATGTTTTGGTGCGAGATGAAGAAGAATCTCTCATGATCATCTCTTAAACATTACTCAGTGATTATTTTTTTTACTCCTGTGATGGGAAAATGTTGCGGCGTCTTGAGTGTTTATTGTGTTTAATTCCTATAGACGATCAGATGATGTTTGTAATAGAGAAACAAACGTGGTGTTTCGTCAGGGTGTACACGTTGTTTTGGATAGATGTATATACACGTTCACACACACACACACACACACACACACGCACACACACACACGCACACACACACAACTCTCAAACTTATATTGACTATTGATGATTATTAATATATTTTCTATAGAAGATTGGGGAAACGACAACAGCCGGAGTGAAGATACGGGACAGGAGAATGGGAAATTAAATGAATGGTGAGAAAGACAAGGAAAAAGTGGATGCCTGAGAGAGACACAAAGAGAGACAAATGAGACAGAATTATTCATCAAACTTGTTATGTGTGTGTGTGTGTGTGTGAGTGTGTGTGAGTGTGTGTGTGTGTGTGTGTGTGTGTGTGTGTGTGTGTGTGTGAGTGTGTGTGAGTGTGTGTGTGTGTGTGTGTGTGTGTGTGTGTGTGTGTGTGTGTGTGTGTGTGAGTGTGTGTGTGTGTGTGAGTGTGTGTGTGTGTGTGTGTGTGTGTGTGTGTGTGTGTGTGTGTACAAACATGTGGGTCACGGGGGAGGGATGTTTGGGGGGTGAAGGGGAGGGAGTGAGGGGTGGTGATGTGAGGGAGAAGGGGTCGGTAGGGGGTGGGGGGGGGTAATTCCTAGATCCTGGTACAGTAATCTGAGGGTCATGTTACACAGCCTCGGAACCCCCCCCCCCCCCCCCCCCCTGTCCTGGACCACCGTACTGAGGTGTGCCCCCATAGTACTCCCTTAAGGGGTGCGGTGGCCGAGTGGACAAAGCGCTCACCTTCTGTCCTATGGGGCCACTGGTTCGATCCCCAGATACCACCTAAATCCCCAAAGCTTTATATGGTTTCCTAACTATATATTTGGGGAACTGGAAGCGGTCGAGGGTAGTTGTTGGCCATCGTAACTTATTTTGTACCTTAGGTTTAGCAGACGAGTGTATTATCCACGGTATATTCCCCCAGTGCAAAACGAGCCTTTCAAGCATATCAGACACATTTTTTTTAAGTTAGTAACATAATTTATGGTTTTAAAGTCTCGTGTGTTAATTCTGACCCCATATTGTATTTTGTCTTCTTCATCAGTTCCGCTAACTTAATGTGTTAGGTCGTCAGTCAGTCAGTCTGTCAGTCAGTCAGTCAGTCTGTCAGTCTGTCTGTCAGTCAGTCAGTCTGTCGGGAGGAAAATCTACCGTGTGAACTTTTGAGAGAGTGTGTGGTCGAGGGCTGTTGTTTGTTTTTTTACTCGTGTACAGAATCACAACACCCCCTTTCTCCCTTCCCCCTGCCCCCCTTCCCCCTGCCCCTCCCCCTTCCCCCTGCCCCTCCCCCTTGCCCCTCCCCCTTCCCCCTGCCCCTCCCCCTTCCCCCTCCCCCTCCCCCCTCCCCCCTCCCCCCTGCCCCTCCCCCTCCCCCCTCCTCGTCCTCCTTCCCCTCCCCCCTCCTCGTCCTCCTTCCCCTCCCCCCTCCTCCCCCCCCCTCCTGCTGAGCTCTACGGTCAACCACACAACACATAAACCAACATAATTTTTTTTCTACCTGACAACACCAAAATTTATCATCAATCGTGAAGTTTGTGATGATCTTATAGCAACGGAAGAAAAAATATACAATTGAAACGAAAAAAAAATTACACCTCACTGTAAATAACAATGAAACTAATAATAATAATGGTAATAAATAATAAAATAAAGTATAAAATATATCAAGAGGATTAATACAGTTTAATTCGACACCAGATTATTGCCGTTTGACTGTTGCACAAGCCATTCAGTGAGAGACAGTCACTATGTACATGTTACGCCCTAATGTTTATCTCACTTCAAACACGAATTAAAATCACACACACAGCGATTCAAAACAAACCTAGAGAGGATTTGGGGAGAGAGTGAGGGGAAGGGTGAGGGGAGAAGTGAGGAGGGTGGGGGGGGGGGGGAGATTATGGACCGCTACTTAGGGGTGGGGAGAGGTGGGGTGGAGAGGGGAAGGGAGCTCTTGGTTTCTGGTCAATTTGAGGTGATCGGATAGCGTTGTTTTGTGGATAAGAGGTTCCATGCCGCGCTGGTGCTGTGGACTGCCGACCCGAGACCACGCAGATCTCTCTCTCTCTCTCTCTCTCTCTCTCTCTCTCTCTCTCTCTCTCTCTCTCTCTCTCTCTCTATCGTTGTTTACAAGTCTCATGTCTCACTTAATCTAACACTGGGCTTTCAAAACTAATCATTGTTTACGTCGGTTTGTGAGAGCTTAGGTTAGGTTAGTGTTGGGTTAGGTTAGGTTAGTGTTGGGTTAGGTTAGGTTAAGTTTGACGTGGACACTAAGGCTACAATGTTTTCTTTTGTGTGTCATTTGGTGTTTGTCATGGTACCTCTACCTAACATACGCTTGTGTGTCTCTTTTCATACTACAGTTGTTTCCCTGAACTTATTAGAAAAAAATCTCTAGATCTGGTCTTTGTTTATCTATCATTCCTCTGTTTATGGATATTTACTAATGAAAAGATCCAAGGGTCAGCTCTCTCTCTCTGTGGCTACTCCAAACAAAAGAACAGCGCCCCTCTCCCTCCTACTCCTCTATACACACCTCCCGAAAAACTCTCGTATGACCATCAGTATACAATAGCTCCTAATCATACTCCAGGGGCTGTAATAGAAATACACTCTTCACTCAGAAACAAATGCTAGTGACGTATTCGTGAGGCTGCGGGCATTTCCTGAGTTTGTGAATGGGGTGGGGTGGGGTGGAGTGGGGTGGGGTGGGGTGTGGTGGAGGGGGGGGGGAGTTGTCAGGAACAGTTGACGATTGCGATGCTCTTTTTTTTTTTTCGTTCTTCATCGGGATCACAAATGGACACTCAGGAGCCGTCAGGGTGAATTTATCGATCTCCGTTCTGATCCAATCACTGTCGCGCGTCGTCTGATCAACAAAAGACGCTAATTTCTAGGTCCTCGAGGCTGCCAAGATCACTAGCTCCTTCAAACACACACTCTCTCTCTCTCTCTCTCTCTCTCTCTCTCTCTCTCTCTCTCTCTCTCTCTCTCTCTCTCTCTCTCTTACCTTCCTTTTTCATCCCTCATCCCCCTTCCATTTTTTCTCTTTCCTCCGTAACTTCTTTCTTCTTCTTTTTCCCCCCTCTCCCCCTACTTACCTACTTACCTTCATTTTCCTCCTTCCCTCTTTCCCACCTAATCCCTCTTTTCCTTTCCTATCGTCCTCCTTCCCCTACCCCCCCCCTTTTCTCTCCCCTCCCTCCTCCCAACTTAGGTACCTCCATTTTCTTCCCTCCCCTCTCTCCCCTCTCTCTATCTCCCTCTTTCCTCTCTCCCTACCTCTTTCCTCTCTCCCTACCTCTATCCTCTCTCCTTACCTCTATCCTCTCTTCCTACCTCTATCCTCTCTCCCTACCTCTTTCCTCTCTCCCTACCTCTTTACTCTCTACCTCTTTCCTCCTCCCTACCTCTTTCCTCTCTCCCTGCTTCCCTCCTTTCCGACTCCCTCCCTCCCTCCTTTCCGACTCCCTCCCTCCCTCCCTCCCTCCACGCGACTAACGACTCAATCGGCCGTCAACCCCTCCACCACCCTCCCCTCAAAACATCCCATCTGAGGGACAATAATTCATTAAAAACCGGGCGATTTCCCCCTCCTGGGCTGGCCACATGCTCGCCGCGTGCTGAGGGTCGAGTGACGGCCAGACAGAGGGGAAAAGAGGGTAAAAAAGAGGGTTAATAAGACTAGGAGTCGCCTCGGGGCCCGTGTTCTTTGGCTAAGGGGAAGGAGGAGGGAGAGGATTGTGTTGGGGGGGGGGGGGGGAGAGGGGTGATGGGGAAGGCTTCTGGTGACGGGGGATTTTTTTTTATAGGGGGGAGGAACTGAATAGACAGGGATTTTCTCCTCAGTTTGGGGGAAATTTCCTAACGATTAATTAAAAGTTAGTGTGAATGGGATGTGCAGAGGCGATGTGTCACTTGTGTATTGTGATGGGAGTCGTGTTGATCAAGAGAGCTGTTGTTGTCGTCACTAGGTTAGGTTAGGTTAGGTTAGGTTAGGTTTGGTTTTAAGAAGGAAGTATTATTCTTAAGTGGATGATGAATTAATAAGTTTGTATTTATGGGTTAATTATTAGTATTATTTTTGTATGTTTGTCAGTTTGTTATTAGGAGATATTTTATTGTGTGGTTGTTTGGCTATTAAATATTTCACCAATTTAAGCTTCTACGTTTAAATCTTTACCATCAATTACTTTCACTTTCCTTCCCCTTCCCTTCAATCTCTTTTCCTCTTCTTCCTTCCTTTCCTTTCCTTCCTTCCTCTTCTTCCTTCCTTTCCTCTTCTTCCTTCCTCTCCTTTCTTCCTTCTTCTTTCCTTACCTCGTCTCCACTCCTTTCTTCCTACCTCTCCTTTCCTCCTCTTTACTTTACACACACACACACACACACACACACACACACACACACACACACATGCCCCGAGGTAAACAATGCACATAATCTAGACCACCAGCAGCAGGACACACACAGACCACGCCCACCGGGGGAGCAGGTGGGGAGAGAGAGAGAGAGAGAGAGAGAGAGAGACAGAGATTAATCTAATAAAAGGGATAGAGAAACTGTTGATCCACATAAAAGGTTGTTGGATTTCCTAACCTAACCTAACCTAAACCTAACCTAACCTAAACCTAACCTACCCTAAACCTAACCTAACCTAAACCTAACCTAACCTAACCTAACCTAAACCTAACCTAACCTCAACCTAAACCTAACCTAACCTAAACCTAACCTAACCCTAACCTAACCTCAACCTAACCTAACCTAACCTAACCTCAACCTAAACCTAACCTAACCTAAACCTAACCTAACCAAACCATACATATAGTGAAGACGTTTATATACAGCACAGGAACACTCGACTATAGCAAGTGGTGGTGGTAACTCCAGGACACAACAGTTAGTAAATACCTCGGGCTTAAGTGGACTATTTCTGGGATAGTAACTGGGCTTATTGGACAGTAACTGGGCTTATTGGATGGTAGCTGGTCCCCCCCCCCCCCCGCAATTACCAGGAAAAGTTATAAAGAGGAGAAATAATAATGGAAATAGAGTAAAATGAAGATAAAGACAGTGGAATAAGAAGTAGAAGAGGAGGAGGAGGAAGAGAAAGGGGAGTAAGTGGAGAAAAAAGAGAAGGGAGAGGAGAAGGAGGGGAAGAGAAGGAAGACGAGGAGAAAAATAAGTAGGGGAGAAAAAAGAGGAGGAAGGAGAGAAAAAGGAGTAGGGGAGAAAAAAGAGGAGAAGGAGGAGGAAGAAAAATAGGGAAAAAAAGAAAAACAGGAGGGGGAAGGAGAGAGGAAGGCAAAACGAGGTGTGTGAACGGTAAAAACTAAATGAGTTTGAACAAATTACAGTGAATAAACCAAACTGTAAGTAATAAGCAGCAGCAGTAGTAGTAGTAGTATTAGTGTGGACGGCTGTGGAAGGTGACCGCTACACCAGGGGGTCACTGCCACGAGAACAACATAATGATGAACGTAATACAACAGGAAGCAGGAGGACATGAGTGGACCTTACGGGCAAGCGTTGTCAGGAGGACGAGGAGGAGGAGGAAAGGGTGAAAAAGGAAGAGGTGGAGATGATGGAGGAAGGGGGTGAAGGAAGAGGTGGAGATGATAAAGGAGGAGGAGGAGGAGGAGGGGGTGAAGGAAGAGGATTAGGAAGAAGAGGAGGGACAGAAAGAGGAAGAAGAGTAGGAGGAGGAGGAGGAGGCCGGTGCTTCTACTGTGTGGTAACGTCATGAAGAGAGTGTAAGGCAAGTCAAGAGAAGATAGAATTTCCTGTCGATTTTGTCTTGTAAATTACGAAAGAACTTACAATAAACACACACACACACAGACACACACACACACACACACACACACAGACAGACACACACACACAGACCCACACACACACACGTTATATAAATAAATAAAGCTTAGAATAGATACTTAATTAAGACAGAAATACACATTAATAAAAATATTCAGTAAGCCAAAAAAAAAAAACACCTTAGCGTAAAATTTAATATAAACCCTAAACTAAGATAAATAAATAAATGAATAAATGCCTGAGAAATAAAAAATAGAAGATAACGAAGAGAGAAGAATAACGAACGTGTAACGAGAGAGGAGAGATATCGTTACGCATGTTTAAAAGGATGTTAGAGAGCGTCGTTTATTACCTACCTGTTACCTGTATAATGAGCTGATTAATGACTGTTACCTGTATAATGAGGTGATTAATGACTGTTACCTGTATAATGAGGTGATTAATGACTGTTACCTGTATAATGAAGTGATTAATGACTGTTACCTGTATAATGAGGTGATTAATGACTGTTACCTGTATAATGAGGTAATTAATGAATATTACTTGTATAATGAAATGATTAATGACTGTTACCTGTATAATGAAGTGACTAATGACTGTTACCTGTATAATGAAGAGACTAATGACTATTACCCGTGTGAGATGATTGATGACTTACCTGTATAATGAAAGTGACTGTAACCCGGATATAATGAGAGAAGTGCGGATAAAGTGAATGTAACCCGGAATTACTGTAATGAAAGATAGGAATAAAGAAAAAGAAGAGGAGGAACGTGTGAATGAATTGATACGTGGAGGGGAGGAGGATGATAAAAGAGAAATACAAATAGAAGAGAAAGAAATAATGGGAAAGAAATGCAGGAAATTAATAGAAAGATATGCAATAAAGTAGAATAAATGGCAGGGACACACACACACACACGCAATGACTCACGCCCATGTTAACAAAGACACGTTGAATCCAGTCTTGTGTGTGTGTGTGTGTGTACGTACTGGTGGTCCTTCAAGGTGACACACATCACGTATTTATCTCTCCTTGAAGGATACCTACCGCCCTCCTTCCCCCTCCTTCCTTCCCTCCTTCCATAATTCCCTCCCTCCCTCCCCCCCCCTCTAACTCTACCTCCCTCTACCTACCTCCCCTCCACACCTCATTTTCTCCCTCTGAAGACTTTTATCACCTGTCACCCATACCCAGAGGTAAGTAGGTGGAGGGAGGTGGGGAGGGGAGGTGGAGGGAGGTGGGGAGGGGAGGTGGAGGTAGGTAGGGGGGGGGGTGGAGGGAGGGTAGTTACCAGGGCCACAGTAGCAGGAAGAGGACAATACATCGCTGTTTGGTAGCAGTTCCTCACAGGTGCTGGGCCAGGCCATGTAATTAAATAGTTTAGCGGAGCTTGAACTGGGAGGTTTACCTGGTGGTGACGGGGGGGGGGGTGACGGGTGGTGATAGTGACAAATGATGGGGATGGTAGTGGATGATGATGATGGTGGTGGTGACGGATGGTAGTGGATGACGAGTGGTGGTGGTGAATCATGATGGTAGTTGTGGATAGTGATGGTTGAAGCTAATGGTTCGGGTACTCAAGGTGATGATAATGGTGGTGATAGTGGGTGAATAATGGTGTTGACAACAAGAAATAGTGAAGAGGGTGATAATATTGACGAGTGATGGTGAAATACAGTGACTAGTACGACCTATGGTGGTAAAACGACAACTTAACAGGTAATATGGTAGTGGGGAATGGTAGACGGTAGCTTAGGCACGTCAATAACTCTTAATTATTATGGTGGAACAGGTATTAGGTTATGGTAATAGGGAATAATTATAGTATTGGGGGGTATGGTAAGGCTATGGTATGAGGTCGGGTATAATCTGAGGGATGATGGTATTGGAAGCAGATTATGGTAGCAATAGGTAACTGTTTATGGTGATGGGAGCAGTGTGTGTGTGTGTGTGTGTGTGTGTGTGTGTGTGTGTGTGTGCGCTCATAGACACAAGTAAGATGTAATTACGTAGACTAAATACACAAGATAATACCGTAAAAGATAAATATTCCATTGGTAATATTATCAAGTTTTAATAATATACGAGTAAAAAATCTAATATGGATTTCTTTAAGACAGATTTAGGGGATTTCGTGTTTGTCTAACCTAACCTAACCTAACCTAACCTAACTAAACCATGACTCAACGTTGTATAGATATAAACAGACAAACACACCACAGTTAGGAGGTGATCGTACGGACATATCTGCGAATTACATCAAATTTCGCACAAGAGGCGGAAACTGAGCCATTATGAGTCGTAAATCTATTTTGCTTGAAGAAAACGCAAGAGTGAGTGACCAACCCACCAGTTAACAGTTATATGGACAGTGGTTATGAAGTTGCAGTGTTTTAGGAGCGTAAAGGAGATAGTTAAACTGTTTAGTAGATGTAAACAGTTCATCAGAGAGATAAACAGTTAATTACACAGGTAAACAGTTAATTATAGGTGGATACTGCTAATCATAAGTGTAAACAGGTAATCATACAGGTACACAGCTAATCCTACAGGTAAACATTTATCATACAGGTAAACAGGTAATCATACAGGTAGACAAGTAATCATAGACAAACCGCTAAACACACACACACACACACACACTCACTCAACTAACCATACATAACCAGATATAAGTCAACCACAGATATACAATGAATCACACATCCAGGTAGATAAACAACCAACCTAACGAAGCAAACAAGAACATAAATCACAACGAGTTGCACCTGACACAAACAACACGTTGATTGGTGGGGGGGGGGGGGGGGGCTACTACTCACCTGTTGGGCTGCCCGGAAGTCGTACGTCTCTCTTTCGGCCGTAGGTAATAATGAGTTTTGCCCCTACAGGTGTATAAGGTGATTAGTGTGGCCGATTTCATGGTTAATGGGAGTTTTTTTTTTATATATATTTTTTTTTTTTACATTTTCATTGATTTATTATTTTTATTGGTTAGTCTTGGTATTATTTTGTTTCTTATTGGTTATTGTTAATATTATAGTCTTTACTATGTTAGTTCATGTCCTATTATGCTTTGTGGGATGTCAGTCTGGGAATAACTTCAACTTTATTGTTAGTTTGGTTATATATGGATGTGGATGTAAAGGGAATATATTAGAATGATTTGATAGTGTGTGTGTGTGTGTGTGTAATAATAATAATAATAATAATAATAATAATAATAATAATTAACTGTTTATTGAAAGAGCATGGCAGCCGGAAGGCTGAAAATATACAGTTACATAATTGAGGAATGGGTCTATTGATTTACAAATAATATACAAGTAACATAAATGAGTAATATATATATATATATATATATATATATATATATATATATATATATATATATATATATATATATATATACATATATATATATATGTGTGTGTGTGTGTGTAGTCTACGTTCCATCCTCCGAGTTTGCTGGGAAGACAAAAGAACAAATGCCAGTATTCTCGCTGACACCAACTATAGGAGCATCGAGGCTACCATTATCCATGAACAATTACGTTGGACTGGCCATGTTACCCGCATGGACCACAGTAGACTGCCAAAGCAGCTACTTTACAGTCACCTAACGAATAGTAAACGTAACGCCGACGGGCAACTGAAAAGGTATAAGGATAGTCTTAAAACAAACCTGAAAAAGTGCCAAATCAACCCCCTCACCTGGGAGACGATTACTCCACACCATAACGTTTGGAGGATCACCACACGAGAAGGTGTCAATACTTTCGAGTTAGCCCGACTGCAAACCGAGGCAGACAAGCGCCAACGCCGGAAAGACGCTGCCACTACCCCTCCCGCATTAGATGTAGCCCTCTACATGTGCAACGAATGTGGACGACCCTGCGGGTCCCGTATCGGCCTCTTTAGTCACCTCAGAGCTCAACAACCTAGGTGACATTCATAATAACTCATATCATTGTATCATAGCTGGATGATCGTTATACTCGATTCTGAGTGATAGCAAAGTATAGGAATCCTTCAGACCTCTACATAGTAAACAACAAGGCTCTACGAGGTGATACCATCCTGCAGTCGACCGAGGGAACAACACAGGGGGACCCCGTTGCAATGGCAATGTATGCAATAGGCCTATCAGTGCTCCAACAAGAAATAAAGTATGAAACAACTAGGGTCAAACAAGTGGCATATGCTGATGACCTCACAGGAGCAGGAAAAGTGGAGGACATCAAAAAGTGGTGGGACCTGGTAACATCGCGAGGTCCACAAATAGGGTACCACCCAAACGCCAACAAATCCTTCCTCATCGTGAAGCCAGATCATTATGATCGGGCTGTGGAGGTTTTCGGCGAAAGTGAGGTCAAAATAACTAAGGACGGCCAAAGACATCTAGGCGCAGTAATTGGCACTACGGACTTCAAGACCCAGTACGTAGGGGGAAAGGTGAATGAGTGGGTTAGCGAAATCCATGCTCTATCGGAGATTGCTAACACAGAGCCACATGCGGCCTTTGCAGCATTCACACATGGAGTCAAGCATCGTTGGAACTACCTGGTGCGTACCATCCCCGAGATCCGACCCCTCCTCCACCCTTTGGAAGAAGCAATCAGTGTCAAGCTCATTCCCACACTAGTGAAACACCACGACTTAACCCCAGTAGAAAGAACACTTCTTGCACTTCCACCAAGACTGGGAGGGATGGGACTAACTAATCCAGAGGAGATTGCTGACTCTGAACATCAAAATTCACTTAAGCTCACGGCAGCCCTCACTGACCACATAATAGCCCAGAATGCAACAGGGGAAGTGGACACCAGCGAAGTTAATAAGATCCGTAGGTCCATTACAACAGATCGGCAGCACTGCCAAAATGACATGTTGCAGCAACTATTGCTGCAGGTTCCAGAAAAGTTGACAAAAAAAGTAGCTATAGCGCAGGAGGTGGGCGCCTCGAACTGGTTAACTACGTTACCGATAAGGGCAAATGGTTTCAGCCTTAACAAACAAGAATTTACAGATGCCATTGCTCTAAGGTACGGTTGGCCAGTAGATGGTTTGCCCTCCCAATGCGTGTGTGGCTATTCCTATGATGGCGATCACGCCATGGTTTGCAAGAAGGGGGGCTTCATATGCATGAGGCATGACGAGGTAAGGGATCTCACAGCAAATATGTTGAAGGAAATCTGCCGGGACGTCATGGTAGAACCGACCCTCCTTCCACTGGATGGCGAGATCCTCCAACACAGGACTTCAAACACATCTAACGAAGCCCGTGTGGACGTCAGTGCTCGAGGATTCTGGACGCGGGGACAGCGAGCTTTCTTCGACATCAGGATTTTTGATCCCATGGCCGCTTGTCACCGTAACCTAGCTCTCGATGCTGCGCATAGGAGGAACGAGAACGACAAGAGAAGGGCATATGGGGAGAGAATTCAAAATGTTGATCAAGGCAGCTTCACTCCTCTAGTGTTCACAACCTCTGGTGGGATGGGCCCAAGTGCAAGATGTTTCTACGCCAGACTCGCGGAGCTGATCTCCGAACAGAAGCAGCAGCCCAGAAGTTATGTCACAGCCTGGATGAGATGTCGACTGTCCTTCTCTCTCCTTCGGTCGGCTTTGCTCTGCCTCAGGGGAACGAGAGCTTCTGCCCCTACTCCGACAACTGCTGCAGATATTGACTATGAGGCTACAGTCACTGAATGCCGCATGGATCTGCGGCTCAACTAATTTAACACAGATAGGATAGCTTCTTATGTATTAGGATACTTAATATTAAGGTAAATAAATGGTGGCGAAGGTGTGGCTATTGGGGGAGGCTGGAGGCCACGTTTTGAAAAAAAAAAAAAAAAAAAAATAGTAGTAGTAGTATGTGTGTGTGTGTGTGTCAGTCAGTCAGTCAGTCAGTCACAAGTCAGAGTCATGTCACCACATCTGCCTCGTATCAGTGATTGGTTCGTTCCTGGACAGTGATGATTGTGATGTCTATGATGATAGTGATTATAGCTATAACGAATACTGATAGTGAAGAAGTGATGAAGATAATGAGTCATGATAGAAAAATGATTGGGATAATATGGTGATGATAATAATGACAATAATAATAACGAAAAAAGTAATGATGGTGATAATGATAATGATTTTAGCTCTAATGACAATAATAACACCCGTGATAATAATGACCCGAGATAGTGATTACAGTGTGTGAGAATGATGGTGACAATGAGTGTGTGATGATGGCAGGGGTGATAATGATGACACACGTAGCAGAAATCAGTCACAAAGGAGAGACTTAGTGAGCATTTAGTGTCGGATCATTGTGGTGTGATTATTAGCCTGAGGGGGTGGGGGGAGGGGGAGGTGGGGGGTGTGGGTGGGGGGGGGAGAAGGTGATGATGAGTAATTGATGGACTTAAATTGGGGGTTAGGGATGTGTAATTGGTGGATTTGAGGGGTGGGGGGAGAGGGCTGGGGGGAGTGGTGGTGGTTTGGGGGGGGAGAAATTATTAAACTTGTGGGAGGGAGAAGCAGGGGGAATCACAACACTTAAGTGGGGGGGGGGGGGAAGAATGAGTAATTAGTGGCCCTTTGGTATAGATTAGTGAAGGAGAAGTCTGGCCAAGGGTGATGGGTGCTATAACACACACACACACACACACACACATTCTTTCACTGGTCTAAACACATCAAAATAAACACCCGTAATATTCCCTTTTGCTTACGAACACCACAAGATCTTTGACATACTGTGATTAATGTAAAAGAATAACTATAACCACATTTGTTAACACTAATACGGAGAAACACAAGGGATAGAGAGACATTATTAACCTGTGGTGTAGTGAGGTAGTGAAGAGAGTTAAGGACAGACGCCCAAATCACATTCACCTTAACGGGTTGATCATTAATCCCGCAGGTGAGGGAACGTTTACCTGCGTCTTAACTCAGCCCTTTTGCCTAGGGTATATTTCAATGATATGGCCGGAGGGTGGAGTCATATTGAGTGAGTGGAGTAGGGTGGTTGAGGAGTAGGGGAGGGGGAGGAGTGTGGAAGAGGAGGTTGGTGAATGAGGAGGAAGAAGAGGAGGAACAGATTGTTGAATGAGGAGGAAGGGGAAGAAGCTGTGAGTGGGGGGGAGGTAGGTTGGTAGACTGGGTAATAAGGGCCGTCATCACTACTCGCACAACACCTGGCTGAGGTTTCACAGGTACAGGTAGATATTAGGAGGCGCATAAAGCCTTAATCTGCTCTGTTAATCTCCAATAATGTGAATGAGTTATGTTACCTGTGTGGTACAACCAGTAGCGTGAGAACTTGATCATGAGATACACACACACCTTCCTCCCACACCTCCCCACACCCCCCACACCTCCCCACACCCCCCACCTCCCCACACACCCCCTACACCCCCCACACCTCCCCACACCTCCCCACACCCCCACACCTCCCCACACACACATCCAAGATAACTCTTTATCGAGTCCTTCAAATATTCATTTTTTTTTTAGGAATAATTTGACCCCAAGGATACAACCAGAAGGATTATATTAAACCTAACCTAACCAAACCTAACCTAACCTAACCTTACCTGACGGGGAGCTCTAATCTAAACCTTCAGTTAATATACCTCTTAGTAACACCTGAAGGACACCTGAACAGAAAGGCAATTAAACGCCGCAGATTAGGAGGATGTTGTCTACCTTTTTGCTCGGTTACCTGGACACACACAACAGATGGGGCGCTGTGTAGGACGACTGGTAATAGGTGATAAAAGGGTTGGAGACATACATACATACATACATACATACATACATAGTTATTTAATGCTCTATCTTGCTCTGTTATGCTCTACGAGAAAATTATTCCCTACATAATCTGCTCTGAACTACACAAGGACCATGGCTACTGGCTAGTGCCCCCCCCTCCCCCCCACCTCAGGCTAGATGCATAACTGATGGTATCGCAGTGTGGTACCAGTTTAATAAGTAGCCTGGGACTATACGCTTCGGAGATCAACCAGTAGCCCTAGGAGTTGTTAGAAACCTCATTAGAAGTAGTCCTAGGGCTACTTATTGTTATGTAGGCTTGTGGTAGTCCTTGGAGTAGTGTGTGTTTATCTTCGATAGTCCCGGGTTTACTTGCTGATTCTAGGTAGTCCTATGTTATTCGGTAGGCCTGAGACATTCTTGGATCAGTGTTAAGCATTTGGTAGCCCCGAGACTACTGTGACATGTAAGTCCCAGGACTACCATAGACCAGTATGTATCTTGCAGTAGCCCCGGGACTATCATGGACCAGTATGTATCCTGTAGTAGCCCCGCGACTATCATGGACCAGTATGTATACTGTCGTAGCCCCAGGACTACCATGGACCGGTATGTATCCTGTCGTAGCCCCGGGACTATCATGGACCAGTATGTATCCTGTCGTAGCCCCGGGACTATCATGGACCAGTATGTATCCTGTCGTAGCCCCAGGACTACCATGGACCGGTATGTATCCTGTCGTAGCCCCGGGACTATCATGGACCAGTATGTATCCTGTCGTAACCCCGGGACTATCATGGACCAGTATGTATCCTGTCGTAGCCCCGGGACTATCATGGACCAGTATGTATCCTGTCGTAGTCCCGGGACTACCATGGATCAGTATGTATCCCTCGAGACTCCGCCACGACACAAAAAAGGGCGTCGTTTCCGGCCAGCGACCATTACCTCCACGACAAGTCAGGGACGGAACCTGTTTAGTTCTGTCTGTCCTCCACTCACCCCTCTCACTCCCCCCCACCTCACTCCCCCCTCTCACTCACCCCTCTCACTCCCCCCTCTCACTCCCCCCTCTCACTCACCCCTCTCACTCCCCCCTCTCACTCACCCCTTCTCACTCACCCCTCTCACTCTTTTTCACTTTCTAACTAATTCCTTCTGCTCCTCAACCAAACCCTCTCACTCCCATTCTTACCCCTCTCACTTTCCCCTCCCACCCTACTCCTTTCCCCATTTTGTTCTCCATTCCTCCACTTACCCATCTCCCTTTAACTCTCCCCCTTTCACCCCTTTCCTTCTCACTCCTCGCCGACTCATAGAGACCTCTCCTTTCCCCCCTCACCTCCCCCCTCACCTCCCCCCTCACCTCCCCCTCACCTCCCCCACTCACCTCCCCCCACTCACCTCCCCCACTCACCTCCCCCTCACCTTCCCCTCACCTCCCCCACTCACCTCCCCCCACTCACCTCCCCCCACTCATCCCTCTCCCTACCCCTCTCACCCAAATAGTGTCAAAATATTTGTTTTTCGTGGTTATTGTGATTGTTGGTGTTTTTTGAATATATTGTGGTTGTGTGATTTATTTTGGTAAAATCATAATCCTATACCAGTTCTATACCAGTCTTATGCCAGTTCTATACCAGTCTTATACCAGTTCTATACCAGTCTTAAACCAGTTCTATACCAGTCTTATACCAGTCTTATACCAGTTCTATATCAGTCTTATACCAGTTCTATACCAGTCTTATACCAGTTCTATACCAGTCTTATACTAGTTCTATACCAGTCTTATACCAGTCTTATTCCAGTTCTATACCAGTCTTATACCAGTTCTATACCAGTCTTATACCAGTTCTATACCAGTCTTATACCAGTTCTATACCAGTCTTATACTAGTTCTCTACCAGTCTCATACCAGTTCTATACCAGTCTTATACCAGTTCTATACCAGTCTTATACTAGTTCTATACCAGTCTCATACCAGTTCTATACCAGTACTATACCAGTCTTATACTAGTTCTACGCCACTCTTATACCAGTCCTACAAAACTTATACCAGTCTTATAGCAGTCCTACACCAGTCTTATACTAGTTCTATACCAGTCCAATACCAGTCTTATACCAGTCCTACAACACTTATACCACTCTTATACCAGTGTTATATTAGTCTTACACCAGTCTGATACCAGTTTTAAGCCAGTCGGGAGTATTTGAGTATACAAGGTTTGTCAAATAGTTTCAGTACTGTATTGATGTCATTAGTTTCACTGCTGTCGACGTCATTAGTTTCAGTACTATGTTGTCGTCATTAGTTTCACTGCTGTCGACGTAATTAGTTTCAGTACTATGTTGTCATCATTAGTTTCAGTACTATGTTGTCATCATTAGTTTCACTGCTGTCGACGTCATTAGTTTCAGTACTATGTTGTCGTCATTAGTTTCACTGCTGTCGACGTCATTAGTTTCAGTACTATGTTGTCGTCATTAGTTTCACTGCTGTCGACGTCATTAGTTTCAGTACTATGTTGTCGTCATTAGAGTGTCAGTGCAATACCGACGCCATTGTAACCACTACCTCTCTTAACACAGCCAATCAGATGCCTTGTAGTATCTCCAGTTACGAGGAATAACCTAACGTATGAACCTCTGAGAACTCGACTTGAGGATTGCGTTGCCTGAGGCCACTTCCGGTGGAGAGGCAAGACGCCGAAAGGGCCCGAGGCTCCTCCCGCAGGCGCTACCTCCAGCCACAGGTCACGGAGGCGGCAGGGATTGGGGAGGGAGGGGGCGTCACACTCTCGGGGGGAGGGTGGGGTTGAGGAATGGACGGTGGAGGGGTGAGGAATCGACAGGGGAGGGTAGGAGAGGGAGAATTATAAGTGAGAGAGTAGAGTGAAGAAAGACAACAGGGCGAGAGGAGAAGGAGAGGGATGGTTGGGGAGAGTAGGAGGGGTTGATGAAAATTGTGATGAAGTAATGAAAGGAAAGACGCGAACGAGGTAAAGACAGACAGTCACGTACAGAATGAGAACAGAGAGACAGTCACGTACAGAGTGATCACAGCCAGACAGTCACGTACAGAGTGAACACAGCCAGACAATCACGTACAGAGTGATCACAGCCAGACAATCACGTACAGAGTGATCACAGCCAGACAGTCACGTACAGAGTGATCACAGCCAGACAGTCACGTACAGAGTGAACACAGCCAGACAGCCACGTACAGAGTGAACACAGCCAGACAGTCACGTACAGAGTGAACACAGCCATAGTCATGTACAACTGTAGTAGTAGTGTACAGGAAATAGACTACACCGCGCCGAGTAATAAAGACTCACTCAGCTGTACGTCGACGAAGACAATGCTAAATGTCACCCCAGAGATATGTAATGCTCAGTCCCCCCCCGATATCTAAAGGACCCAGTGTCACCCCAGAGATCTGTAATGCTCAGCCCCCCCCGCCCCGATATCTAAAAGGCCCAGTGTCACCCCAGAGATATGTAATGCTAAGTCCCCCCCCCCCCCGATATCTAAAGGGCCCAGTGTCACCCCAGAGATATGTAATGCTCAGCCCCCCCCGATATCTAAAAGGCCCAGTGTCACCCCAGAGATATGTAATGCTAAGTCCCCCCCCCGATATCTAAAAGGCCCAGTGTCACCCCAGAGATATGTAATGCTCAGTCCCCCCCCGATATTTAAAAGGCTCAGTGTCACCCCAGAGATATGTAATGCTCAGTCCCCCCCCGATATTTAAAAGGCTCAATGTCACCCCAGAGATATGTAATGCTCAGTCCCCCCCCCCCGATATTTAAAAGGCCCAGTGTCACCCCAGAGATATGTAATGCTCAATCCCCCCCCCCCCCCACCGGAAATTTAAAAGGCTCATTATCACCAGAGAGATTATCTAACGTAAATTATCTACCCCGGAGATATAAAATAATGTATATATGAATATGTAGATTTATATAATGATACAGTATATAATGTATATCTATTTTGTTCCGCGTTAGCGAGTTAAATAACCCAACCCGTCCCGTGCCAACCCAATCCAACCCAAGGAACTTTATCATATTTGAAGTGTCATATAGACCGGACAGGGTGTGTGGAACAGCGTCGAGTCATTGATATAATTTACAGTGTATAAAGCCGCAGGAAGCTCATGAAGAACAGTGAGACCAGGTGTTGAACTCTTGTCTTACCTGTACGATACCTTTGTCCAGCTTTCAGCACACCACACTACACACACACACCTGGCTGGTTACGATATCTAACTAATACTTCACAATGGCGTGTTTATTATGGAATATTCTCGAATTATTTTTATTTTTTCTTCTGTATTTTGTTTTTTGGATGTTTTTTTCATGTAATTTTGAGGTTTTGGGATTTTTTTTTTGGGGGGGGGGGGGGTTTCTTTGTTTATCTTCTTCTTCGTGTTAGTGTTCGTGTTTCTCTATTTCTTATTTCTTATTTATTTTTTCTTCATTTCTACTACTGTTTTTTCCTCTTTACTTAATGATATTCATGTTTTAAATTCCTTTTTAAATTTTGTGTCCAAGATATTTTGTATAAATTAGGTTCACGTGAATGTTTTTTTTTTCTCAAGAGTTACACATTTTTTCATTCCATATTTTATCCACGACATAAACCCGTTTTGTTAGTGTCGGGGGAAAGTGTCATTTAGGTCAGGCTATAGGTGTTGTAAGTCTTGTGTTCTTGGTTGTAATTGGAACTTAGTGACCCAGTTTCATGATTGTGATGAACCAGCGCTTTTGAACAACTGTGTACGTACGTGCGTGTGTGTGTGTTATACGTACACGAGGGCCTGTGGATGTGTGTTGTGCATTGTGTTGTGTGTACAATCACGGAAGAAACTCCTGTCAGTCCTCGGTCCTATACATGAACCCTGAGACTCATGAACCTGTGAATCCGAGACTTCACACGACTCAATGCACCATCTATGGGCCCTACAATGTGTGAGTCTCGGATTCACAGGTTCATGAGTCTCAGGTCGAAGGAGTGAATGGACTTTTTTCCGAGACTGTTTATCATGGAGAGAGAGAGAGAGAGAGAGAGAGAGAGTACCACTGTGAACAATAATAATGTACAGTATGTTTAGCTTTAATGCAAGGTGTGCTCTCTCTCGCGCGTGTGTGTGTGTGTGTTTACCGTGAACTCCGACAGCGTGTGTTTGCGTGTGGTTGCAAGGCCAAGACAGTGGTGGCCTCGGGCGGTGCTGGAGGGTGTATTACTGCCTCCCTCACTCCTCCCCTCCTTCCCTCACTCCCTCCCTTTCCGCACTCCATTCCCCTTCCCTTTCCCCCCTCCCTTTACCCCTCCTTCATCCCTCCCTCCCCCTCCCTTCCTCTCCCACCCTTTCCCTTCCCCCTTTCCCCCTCTTTTCTTCCCCTTCCCTTCCTCTTTCCCACTTATCTTCTCAACCTCCTCCCCCTTCCTATCCATCTCTACATCCGCCTCCCCCTACCTATCCTACCATCACTTCCCTCTCACCAAACACTATATTTATTCTGCTTTGTTTATCTTTCATTATTTATCATTGTCGCTGTTCCGTGGCTTCATCATCTTGTCTGTTGATGATGAACGGCTTCAGGGGGTCGAACGTGGACCTTATGAAGATGATGATGATACTAATGATGATAGTAATAATAATAGCAATGGTAACTGATAATAATAATAATAATATAAATAATAGGAAAAATGATAACTAATAATAATAATAAAAAAAAAAAAAAAATAATAATAATAATAATAAAATAAATAAAAAAATGAAAAAATAAAAAATAAAATAATAATAATAATAATAATGCTTATTTATACTGAATAATAACATTAGCAGTAGTAATGGTGACAAATGACGATAATGATCTATAACTAAGGGCATAAGTCTTGGGCGTTAGGTGTGTGTGTGGGTGGGCGTGGGTGGGTGGGCGGGCGTGTGTGTGGGTTAAGACTGACGCCCACGTTGTTTAGTGCCCAGGGAACACCACCACTAACAGCCTCCCCGACAGGCCTGGGGATACGAACAGCATTGCAAGCATGGCCACAACTTCCGGTGGGCCAACTGTTTCTCACCGAATACCTGGGAACTCGCGCCCACTTCACAGACATTGCCGCCACCCCCCGCCCACGCTATTGTCGTTTCCGGCGCCCACACCATCGTCGCTGCCTTTCGCCGCCCACGTCATCGTTGTTGTTGCCACCTATACCACCGTTGTCACTACCGCACATGCTCATAACACCGCCACTCACGCCCACACCATCGTTGTTACCGCCACTCATGCCCACACCCATACCACCGTTCTTACCAACGCCCATTCCACCATTCTTACCGCCGCCCACGCCCACACCACTGCTGGATCACGAGAGAGTGGTGGTCGCGCCGGAAGTGACCCTCTCTCAAGCTTTTATTTTGTCACTTGAAAACTGTTCTGTAAAATCCTGCTGTGTACAAGGTCACTGTTATGATGCAGGTGGGTGTGGTCCCTCCCTCCCTCCCTCCTTCGCTCCTTTTTCCCCCTCCCTCTTTCCAACCCTCCTTCCCTCCCTCCATCCCTCTTTCCCCCCCTCCCTCCCTCTTTCCCCCTCTCCCTCCTTCCCTACTCCCCACTCATTCTTGTCTATGCTAATGAAGAGAACCTTTACTGAGCGTTCAACTGAGGTGGTCCTTCCCTCCCTCCCCTTCACCAAGGACCACTACCCCCTCCTCCCTCTCACACAAGGACCACTAACCCCCCCTCACTAAGGACCATTCCCCCCTCACCAAGAACCAGCACCCCCCTTACCAAGAACCACCACCCCCTCAACCCCCTTTACAAAAAGGACCACCATCCCCCCTCACCAACCCCCCTCACCAACCCCCCTCACCCTCACCAACTCGTCACCAACCCCACCCCTCACCAAGAACCACCCCCTCACCAACCCCCCTCACCAATCCCTCTCACCAACCCCCCTCACCATCCCCCTCACCAACCCCCTCACCAACTCCAGTCACCAACCCCACCCCTCACCAAGAACCACCCCTCTCACCAACCCCCCTCACCAACCCCCTCACCACCCCCTCACCACCCCCTCATTACCCCCCTCACCACCCCCCTCACCAACCCCCTCACCACCCCCTCACCAACCCCCCTCACCATCCCCCCTCACCAAGAACCACCAGTACCTCATTATCACACACTTTACAACAGGGTACCCTCTTCCTCCCCCCCCCCCCCAAAACACCACTAAATCTTATTGGCTGGGATAATTGGTTATTACATCTACGTTAAAACTGTTTTTTTGTGGCCATCAGCCCCCGCGTGACACTGATCGACAGTTGATAAAGAGAGACTCCGCCTTACTCTGCTTAAGTAACATAACCTCGAGTCCAAGGGCGTTATTGTGGGCGTTTTATGAGTTTGTGTGAAGTGCAGTATTACGCAGCGACCCTCCTTCCCCTTCCCCCGCCCGCCCACCCACCCACCCGCCCCGCCCCGCCCCCCCCCCCCCCCCCCCCCCCCCCCCGCTTGTTGTAGGAAGGCCGAGGGAGAGGTGGAGGTGTGAGGGAAGGGCGTAGTTAATGTGTGGGGGGATAAGGGGAGAGGTAGAGGTGTGGGGGAGGGAGTGAGGGGAAGAGAGATAGGTAGCACGAGTGGGAAATTCAGCTGTAAGTCTCTTATTTAATCTGTGTTAACAATGAACAGAACAACAACTGAACTCAACGAACAAAATAACTGAACTTAAAGGACAAAGCAACTAAACTTAACGAGCATAACAACAACTGAACTTAACAAAACAATTGGACTTAACGAACAAAATTACTGAACTTAACGAACAAAACAACTGAACTTAACGACCATCCGAACTTAATGAACAAACAAATGGGAGAAAATTTATTATACTTTAATAATTGTTGTATAAATGTTTGTCTACATCGATGGGAAACATGATAGCGTGTTTGTGATATAACAGGTCGTGATAGAGGTCGTAGTATAACAGGAGGTCGTGATAGAGGTCGTAGTATAACAGGAGGTCGTGATAGAGGTCGTAGTATAACAGGAGGTCGTGATAGAGGTCGTAGTATAACAGTAGGTCGTGGTAGAGGTCGTAGTGTAACAGGAGGTCGTGATAGAGGTCGTAGTATAACAGGAGGTCGTGATAGAGGTCGTAGTATAACAGGAGGTCGTGATAGAGGTCGTAGTGTAACAGGAGGTCGTGATAGAGGTCGTAGTATAACAGGAGGTCGTGATAGAGGTCGTAGTATAACAGGAGGTCGTGATAGAGGTCGTAGTGTAACAGGAGGTCGTGATAGAGGTCGTACTATAACAGGAGGTCGTGATAGAGGTCGTACTATAACAGGAGGTCGTGATAGAGGCCTTGTATAACAGGAGGTCGTGATAGAGGTCGTAGTATAACAGGAGGTCGTGATAGAGGCCTTAGTATAACAGGAGGTCGTGATAGAGGTCGTAGTATAACAGGAGGTCGTGATAGAGGTCGTAGTATAACAGGAGGTCGTGATAGAGGTCGTAGTATAACAGGAGGTCGTGATAGAGGTCGTGATAGAGGTCGTAGTGTAACAGGAGGTCGTGATAGAGGTTGTAGTGTAACAGGAGGTCGTGATAGAGGTCGTAGTGTAACAGGAGGTCGTGATAGAGGCCTTAGTATAACAGGAGGTCGTAAAATTGACTGTTAACTGAGAAGAAGAATTTTATGTTGAGCTAAATGTTTTCCCTCCAACACAGCACAAATACAACACAGCACAGATACAACACAGCACAAATACAACACAGCACAGATACAACACAGCACAGATACAACACAGCACAGATACAACACAGCACAGATACAACACAGCACAGATACAACACAGCATATATACAACACAGCACAGATACAACACAGCATATATACAACACAGCACAAATACAACACAGCATATATACAACATAGCACAAATACAACACAGCATAGATGCAACACAGCACAAATACATCATAACACAGGTACAACACAGCACAAATACATCATAACACAGGTACAACACAGCACAGATACAACACAGTACAAATACATCATAACACAGGTACAACACAGCACAAATACATCATAACACAGGTACAACACAGCACAAATACATCATAACACAGGTACAACACAGCACAAATACATCATAACACAGGTACAACACAGCACAAATACAACACAGCACAGATGCAACACAGCACAAATACATCATAACACAGGTACAACACAGCACAAATACATCATAACACAGATACAACACAGCACAGATACAACACAGCACAGATACAACACAGCACAGATACAACACAGTACAAATACAACACAGCACAAATACAACACAGCACAAATACAACACAGCACAGATACAACACAGCACAAATACATCATAACACAGGTACAACACAGCACAAATACAACACAGCACAGGTACAACACAGCACAGATACAACACAGCACAGATACAACACAGCACAGATACAACACAGCACAGATACAACACAGCACAAATACAACACAGCACAAATACAACACAGCACAAATACAACACAGCACAGATACAACACAGCACAAATACAACACAGCATATATACAACACAGCACAGATACAACACAGCACAAATACAACACAGCATATATACAACATAGCACAAATACAACACAGCACAAATACAACACAGCACAGATGCAACACAGCACAAATACATCATAACACAGGTACAACACAGCACAAATACATCATAACACAGGTACAACACAGCACAGATACAACACAGCACAGATACAACACAGCACAGATACAACACAGTACAGATACAACACAGCACAGATACAACACAGCACAGATACAACACAGCATATATACAACACAGCACAGATACAACACAGCATATTTACAACACAGCACAGATACAACACAGCATATATACAACACAGCACAAATACAACACAGCATATATACAACATAGCACAAATACAACACAGCACAAATACAACACAGCACAGATGCAACACAGCACAAATACATCATAACACAGGTACAACACAGTACACATACATCATAACACAGGTACAACACAGCACAAATACATCATAACACAGGTACAACACAGCACAAATACATCATAACACAGGTACAACACAGCACAAATACATCATAACACAGGTACAACACAGCACAGATACATCATAACACAGGTACAACACAGCACAAATACATCATAACACAGGTACAACACAGCACAGATACATCATAACACAGGTACAACACAGCACAAATACATCATAACACAGGTACAACACAGCACAGATACATCATAACACAGGTACAACACAGCACAGATACATCATAACACAGGTACAACACAGCACAAATACATCATAACACAGGTACAACACAGCACAGATACATCATAACACAGGTACTCTTAAGTATCAGGTATACTGTGTCATCACCACCGTCAGCCTCACCACCAATGGCTTATACGAGGCACCTTTGGACACCTCATCACCCACAACACCAAACCAAATTCTCCCTCCTGTTCTCCCTCTTTGTCGCTACACCCAACATCTGATCTTGGGGTGAGATGATCTTTGGGGTGAGATGATCTTTGGGGTGAGATGATCTTTGGGGTGAGATGATCTTTGGGGTGAGATGATCTTTGGGATGAGATGATCTTGGGGTGAGATGATCTTTGGGGTGAGATGATCTTTGGGGTGAGATGATCTTTGGGATGAGATGATCTTTGGGGTGAGATGATCTTTGGGGTGAGATGATCTTTGGGATGAGCTGCCCTTGGGTTGAGCTGGCCTTATTGGTCTTCAGAACCTTAATCTAAGGCTGAGGGGCCACTAGATTATCGGCTTTCCTTACTGACACAACGAATATAAGATCGAGTAGTGTTGACCTGTGCCTGGATCACTCAGACGAAAACAAACAAGAAATCTGTGAGGCCTCAGGAAGCTATGGGATAATGACTACCACTGTGAAACTACATTATCCCGGCACCATAGAGTTGAATATCAAGTGTGGTATAGAGGACAATAGATATATAGTTCCCCACAAGTGCTGTATGTACCCCAGGATATGTCATCACCACTTCCGACGGTGTTCACATCCTGGATAAAAATTACAATAAGAACCGGTTCCTCTCCTCCACACTGTTCACATCAACAAAGGAACTCAAGATCTCAAGGTTTTGACTCGATTATACCACCGCCCTACTACGAGCCAAAAGAACGAGCTTTGTACTTCCGAACTGTTGATTTGGTGTATGTGAACTCTGGAGATGTAGAAAAATAAAAATAACTCCAAAACAAACAATCCCTGGACAGCAGACAGGTAACAAGAGGCGGTGATGTAAATTATCAACACAAGTGAACAAAAATTAAACTGAGGATTAAAAAATATATTCGACTACAATGAACACAGCCAACAGGGGACTTCACTTAAGACAATTCTTGCATATGTAAACCCGACAGGTAGACAGATCATCGTAACACCTACCTGTCTACACCCCCCCCCCCCTCCTTACACTGACCCCAGCAGACAATCACCTCTGTATCCAACCAACATTATAGAGGAGACGTGAGCGCCAGACAAACTGTGATAAATGGTAGAAGGAAAACCAGTAATTTGGGAAGAGACTCAGACAGTCTCATCTCTGGCACGAAAGAACAGATGATTGGCCCAGATTTTCCCACGTTCTACAGCAGGAATTCAGCCAACACTCCTGACAAAGCAATAACAAACGGCGGATGTTACCACAACTACCTCGTCGAACGGGTGCAGCAAACCTCGGAGGAACACCACCTTACCCATCATCAAACTGTCTTCACAACCCTGATGACCACACCTTCCCCGTCCCACCCTGAGGAAAGAATGAACAGACTGAACTAAAACAAAAAAAACACACAATCAAACTCTTTGAAAATTATAGAGAAAGAGGCGAGGAGTGTTATCGGTGAAGAACCGACACAAGTTAGACAATACAAACTTGCCACACAAGAGTTAACCCTCTGGAACACAACAAGCCAGAGTCAGAGATAATGATCAGCAGCTGCTTGAAGAATTACCTGGGGGGACATTAATAAATTAAATTTTTCAATACGACGAATTAAATCCTTGAGTACTGAAAGACTTAAGTCCAAGAATTAAAAGAATTAGTTCATCTTAATCAAAGATTTAATTCATCGTTTCAAGAGGTTAAAAGAACTTATGTCCATTACTGCATTAGATCTCGCCTATGACAATACAGTCAGAGACGTAGCAACAGGCTGCCAAGGTAACCTAACTCTGGGACACTAAAAGTATTTTACAAAGTATGAAACACTGGCCTGTGCTACAAGATCCTTCAATTTGATCTTTAAATCAACAATGAAGCACCAATATATATTTTACATGACGACAGAAGCACCAAACTAAGTAGAAAAATCCTGCCTATATACTCATGAGCGGGGTCCCACAAGGCAGGGTGCTGTAAGCGGTATCTTACCACCAGTAAAGACAGAAAGCGAGGATATCATATAGAGTGTCTCAAAGAATTTATACACAGTTTTACAGTTGTTCGTGGAAATCGCCTGAGTGTTTGCATTACAACAGCAACATTGATCTCACTTGTTGATGTGTGAGATCTTCCTCAAGTGAAGACAAAGATGGTGTAATACAAACACTCACCCGATATCTACCAATATCTCTAACGCAGTGTGTATATCTTTTTTGAGACACCCTGTATATACAGACGGCATCTCAAAATCACCGTCAGCCGAGGAATATCATGTAGACTCAACCTGCACCAGTAGAAGGTAAATTGAAAGGATGAATAACTGTGAGAAAATTAAAAAAAATCAAATCAGCCTCCACAAATCACCTTGATGTTGTATGCAAAGAAACGCTAACTACTGTAGGCTAATTGGTCCTCTGTACCATTGGTCGATCCATCACGGGCCGCTGTGTTCAGCTGAGGAAGAAGATTATCATCAGTCCACGCTGCCCAGATGGTACTAAAGGATAGGTTAAAAACAAGACCTATACGACACCTTGGTTGAGAATGACTGAAACAGATCATTTTTACACTTTCAAACACCTGTCAAAATGTTAAAACTAGGTTATTTATTTGTTTAACGAGTAATGTATGCAATTGGCTTACCTTATTTGTGTCTCATACCTGTTCTATACACCTCAGGGTCAGCGTTGGCGTTGATGACTTTATACTGGTATCGTTAGCGTCTTTGTTTGTATCAGCATCGGCATTGACGTTCATACTTTACACTGAAGTTTGCGGCGTTAAAGATGATTTTTATAATATGAGGAACTTAAACTTAAAATAATATTAGAATGTTATAGAATCAAGCCTTCATACCTGTCAATCCAAGAAGGTAGAAAGTGCAACATTCTGTCTCTCCCACAAAAAGAAAAACATAAAATAAAATAATGATTAATGACGACTTAAACTATGTATATGTAGATTAATGCACACAATGAGGGTTAAGCTTAAGACTCTACCAAGAACACGGCCGCGTCTATTCTTAGTTAGTTAACGTATTACTTAGGTTCTTGAGCAGCTAAGGTTATCTGTCCCCCCGTGTGTTTCTTAGTTTAACCCCCTTTGAGGACGATGATTTAACCCTTTGAGGACGATGATTTAACCCTTTAATGACGATGATTTAACCCTTTGATGACGATGATTTAACCCTTTGACGACGATGATTTAACCCTTTGATGACGATGATTTAACCCTTTGATGACGATGATTTAACCCTTTGAGGACGATGATTAACCCTTTGAGGACGATGAGTTAAACCTTTGAGGGCGATTATTTAACCCTTTTAGGACGATAATTAAACCCTCCAGGACTCAATGGGTTAATTTGTAATGTATTTTATGAGGTTGTTTTATTTTCCTTGATAGTATCGTAGTTCCTTGCCTGTTCTCTCTCTCTGTGTTTTTTGCCTCGTTATATGGGAGGTTGTAGACCGTTAGATCGAGGTCCGTTAGATGTGAAACCTCCATCTAACGAGCTGTATCCAGCGGCAGGCATTGTTAGCCACGATGCACAATGGTATAATGATAAGTTTATTAGGTATTTTTTTCATATTAAGTATTTTAATGAGTTATGTTTCACCATCAAACTAAGTGTCTAGTAGTACAGGTAACCATCACAGTCAGGTAGTGTCTAGTAGTACAGGTAACCATCACAGCCAGGTAGTGTCTAGTAGTACAGGTAACTATCACAGCCAGGTAGTATTCAGTATCTATTTAACGTTACCTACAGCGCACTAAGCTACCATAGTATTCGTCACTATCATTTACATAAGATAATTTTTGTATGGTTATTTGATTTATGTAACTATTATAAATTTCCTACATAAAGTCACTGAACAAAACTGGGACAGATACCATAAGAGCTACCAACTGTTCCAACCTGTAGAATGTTTAATAAAGTCAGGTCTTAAAGTAGGAGGAATGTCGTAATAATTTTCACCAGATTTTTCGTGTACTTTTAAAAGAATTTGAAACAAGTTGAATATTACCCTAAGTGTTAATAATTATGTTTTATATGTCATAGATCAGTGTTATATCCGGGGGGGGGGGGGGGGCATACTTGGTCTTTGTTCCTCAATACAAACCGTAATTAACATGATCATACAGACGGGTCACAGTTGATGCCTCATACGATACAGCATTGTCTCTGAGGGATCATTGTACCTGTGATGCTCTGTCTTAATAAATGATCTGACTTGAATTAAATGACGGTCGTGCATGACGGTCTCTCGCTCAGCCTCGTCTCTCCTGAGTGTCTGTGACTGTAGGAGGTGAGGGTCGTGGATAACGCAGTGGCTGGTTACTGGTACGGGATCATCAAAAGTTGTTCCATTAACTTCCTGAATCATAACTTATTTAGCCGTCCATTGTGCATCTTAGGACTCTCTCTCTCTCTCTCTCTCTCTCTCTCTCTCTCTCTCTCTCTCTCTCTCTCTCTCCTCCCTCCCTCCCCTGTTTTTATTTGTCTTTTTCTTCGTTTTTGTTCATCTTTCCTCCTCAGGGTCACATCACAACAACCTCCGGCGTCTTGTGCAATATGGAAGCTTTTGATAACCTTCTCTCTATGTCATCTTACGCGATTAAAGAGAAAGAAAACCGATTTATCAGATGAAGGTATTAACTTAACACACATGTAAAGACACTTATAAACTCTTTGGTATCGTTAATATTTTAATTTATGGCAATGATGGATCTTGAAGATGTGCTGTTAAAAGTTGTCAAAGAAGACTTGAATCTTGTAAACACTGAAGGCGATTGATGGAGGGTCTTGATTACGTAAACTTGAGCAGTGAACAACAAAGAGAGAGAGAGAGAGACAGAGGGAGGAGGAGAAAGAGGAGGAGGAAGCAAGATGAGGCTGAACGAGTTAGAAGAGGAGGAGAAGGTGGGGGGGGGGGGGGAATTTGAAACAGAGAGAGGCTAAATGAGTGAGGAAGGGGGAGGAGGAGGTGGTGGGGTGGGTGCTCCCGACTGGAGGAAAACGTTCCTTTGTGCTGGGACAACCAGAACTGAGTCAAGGTCGCCCACACCATCACAAAAACTCCTCCCTCCCGCCCCAACCCGCAGCGCCCCGAGCCACCTGAACACACAAACAGGTGCTGCAAGGGTGACCTGTACTGTGACAGGTGCGGTGGAGTGACCTGTATCTTTGAGGACAGCTGCTATAAGGTGACCTCACATGAACAGCTGCTATAAGGTGACCTCACATGAACAGCTGACATACTTGACACATGATTGACATACTTGACACATGGCTGACATACTTGACACATGGCTGACATACTTGACACATGGCTGACTTACTTGACACAACTTACATAACTGACACATGACTGACATAACTGACACATGGCTGACATACTTGACACATGCCTGACTTACTTGACACATGGCTGACATACTTGACACATGGCTGACATACTTGACACATGGCTGACATACTTGACACATGACTGACATACTTGACACATGACTGACATACTTGACACATGGCTGACATACTTGACACAACTTACGTAACTGACACATGACTGACATAACTGACGCATGGCTGACATACTTGACACATGGCTGATATACTTGACACATGGCTGACATACTAGACACGTGGCTGACATACTTGACACGTGACTGACATACTTGATACGTGACTGACATAACTGACGCATGACTGACATACTTGACACACAATTTACATAACTGACACGTTGACTGACATGACTGACACATGACTGACATAACTGACATCACTGCCACTACTAATAACATAAACTTAACATTAATGATAATTATTAACACTCCTGACGCATAACTTGACATATGGCTGACACACTTGCCCCACGGCTGACACACTTGACCCACGGCTGACATACTTGCCCCACGGCTGACATACTTGCCCCACGGCTGACATACTTGCCCCACGGCTGACATATTTGACCCATAGCTGACATACTTGACCCATAGCTGACATACTTGACCCATAGCTGACATACTTGACCCACAACTAACAAACTTGACCCACAGCTAACATACTTGACCCACAGCTGATATACTTGACCCACAACTAACAAACTTGACCCACAGCTGACATACTTGACCCATAGTTGACAAACTTGCCCAACAGCTGACATACTTGACCCATAGCTGACATACATGACCCATAGCTGACATACTTGACCCACAGCTGATATACTTGACACACAACTAACAAACTTGACCCACAGCTAACATACTTGACCCACAGCTGATATACTTGACCCACAGCTGACAGACTTGACCCACAGCTGACATACTTGACCCACAGCTGACATACTTGACCCACAGCTGATATACTTGACCCACAGCTGATATACTTGACCCACAACTAACAAACTTGACCCACAGCTGACATACTTGACCCACAGCTGACATACTTGACCCACAGCTGATATACTTGACCCACAACTAACAAACTTGACCCACAGCTGACATACTTGACCCACAACTAACAAACTTGGCCCACAGCTGACATACTTGACCCCAACAGCTGACAATCTTGACCCACGGCTGACAGTCTGACACTTCATCCTTGGTAACAGCCTTCTACTGATACTCCCTTAACTAAACGTGTCCTCTACCCTGTAATTTACAACTTCCGTCGATTTTGCCTCCTCCACCCCAACCAGATCCCGGGGCGAGTGTAACAGTGTGGCCGGACGAAGGTTGCTGCTGGAATTTAAACCAGAAGTGCGAGAGCCTTGAGGCGAGGTGCTTATGGCGTTGTCTTGTGTGAGTCTTGATATTAAAGACTCGTAAATGAGTCTTAAATGAAAACATTTTATACTTTCTTGATAAATATATTTACCTATGTGATTACAGGTAGGTAGATGCTAGAGTTTGGGAAGGAGGTTGAGAGGTAGAGAGGGTTGGTATAGCTCATTCAAGGGGTAAGTAGGGGTTTGAGGGTGAGAGGGGGTTTGAGGGTGAGAGGGGATTGTGGGAAGGTGAGAGGGGGTTTGAAGGTGATAGGGGGTGTAAGGATGAGAGGGGTGTAAGGGTGAGAGGGAGGTGAAATAGGGTGGAAGTGAAAGGGATGATGGGGGAGGTCCCTGAGGGGGGATATTAAACCAAGAGGTGCACCGGTCTAACAACACCCTGATGAGGCGTCTTAATTGATACAGGTTGACACACAGGTAGAAATGATGAGTTTTTGTATCAGTGGACAGTGAAGGGTGAGAATAGCCTCCGGTGGATTTAACATGGAGGGGTTAGCTGCCTCCACCTACAGTCTTACACCATGGAGAGGTGAGCTGCCTCCACCTCCAGTCTTACACCATGGAGGGGTTAGCTGCCTCCACCTACAGTCTTACACCATGGAGAGGTGAGCTGCCTCCACCTACAGTCTTACACCATGGAGGGGTTAGCTGCCTCCACCTACAGTCTTACACCATGGAGAGGTGAGCTGCCTCCACCTACAGTCTTACACCATGGAGGGGTTAGCTGCCTCCACCTACAGTCTTACATCATGGAGAGGTGAGCTACCTCCACCTACAGTCTTACACCATGGAGAGGTGAGCTGCCTCCACCTACAGTCTTACACCATGGAGGGGTTAGCTGCCTCCACCTAAACCATGGAGGGGTGACCTGCCTACAACCTCCTCCCAACCCCTTATTAGTAAACGCTGCCTTACTTACCACATGTCATTTATCACCCAAGTACTCCTAACCTGTTTTTAAATTATCTCCACAACTAAACATCATAATCCACTTTAATAATTAAATAAATATAACCCGTCACTTATATTTACAAGTCCCTTACATTACTGGTAGGACTATATAAGTGTCTTAGAACTCACTTAAATCTATCACAGTAAAGTATACATACCACTTACTTAATGTTACAACGAGATGAAGAAGACAAAAAAAAATATTAAAATCGTAAAGTTGTCAGCAAGATGGAAGTCGTTTGAGAAAGATGAAGGAGGCAGAGTTGTTGTTGATATTGTGTATGGTGTGGAGACTGAGATATATATTGTGTATGGTGTGGAGACAGAGAGATATATTGTGTATGGTGTGGAGACTGAGAGATATATTGTGTATGGTGTGGAGACTGAGAGATATATTGTGTATGGTGTGGAGACTGAGAGATATATTGTGTATGGTGTGTAGACTGAGAGACATATTGTGTATGGTGTGTAGACTGAGAGACATATTGTGTATGGTGTGGAGACTGAGAGACATATTGTGTATGGTGTGTAGACTGAGAGACATATTGTGTATGGTGTGTAGACTGAGAGATATATTGTGTATGGTGTGTAGACTGAGAGATGTATTGTGTATGGTGTGGAGACTGAGAGATATATTGTGTATGGTGTGGAGACTGAGAGATATATTGTGTATGGTGTGGAGACTGAGAGATATATTGTGTATGGTGTGTAGACTGAGAGACATATTGTGTATGGTGTGTAGACTGAGAGACATATTGTGTATGGTGTGGAGACTGAGAGACATATTGTGTATGGTGTGGAGACTGAGAGATATATTGTGTATGGTGTGTAGACTGAGAGACATATTGTGTATGGTGTGGAGACTGAGAGACATATTGTGTATGGTGTGTAGACTGAGAGATATATTGTGTATGGTGTGGAGACTGAGAGATATATTGTGTATGGTGTGTAGACTGAGAGACATATTGTGTATGGTGTGTAGACTGAGAGACATATTGTGTATGGTGTGGAGACTGAGAGACATATTGTGTATGGTGTGTAGACTGAGAGACATATTGTGTATGGTGTGTAGACTGAGAGACATATTGTGTATGGTGTGGAGACTGAGAGACATATTGTGTATGGTGTGTAGACTGAGAGATATATTGTGTATGGTGTGGAGACTGAGAGATATATTGTGTATGGTGTGGAGACTGAGAGAGATATGTTGGTTGTCATCTTGGTGTAGACGTATGTTCATCTGAGTCATAAAGAGACGCCTGTGATCACTCTTAGCTGCAGTGTTAGACGTGTGTGTGTGTGTGTCAGCAGACCACACCCAGATTAGAAGTCTTAACTCTTCCCCTTAAAGAGAGTTATTACGAAGTTCACTGACGTCATTCCACTCCTTCAACCAGATGAGGGGGAAAAATAAATAAATATAAAAGCTTTTGTTTGAATTAGCATGTTAACCGGCCAAGGCTTTTGTAATGTGTGTGTGTGTTGTGTGTAGCTTTGGTGACTCGACTCTCTCAGCTCACGGTAACTCTCTCAGCTCATGACAAAACTCTCTCAGCTCATGGCAAAACTCTCTCAGCTCATGGCAAAACTCTCATCTCATGGTAACTCTCTCAGCTCATGGCAAAACTCTCAACTCATGGTAACTCTCTCAGCTCATGGCAAAACTCTCAGCTCATGTTAACTCTCTCAGCTCATGGCAACTCACAGCTCATGGTAACTCTCTCAGCTCATGGCAACTCACAGCTCATGGCAACTCACAGCTCATGGCAACTCTCTCAGCTCTTGGCAACTTCCACATCATTGCAACACATTTGGGCACCAACATGCAGATTTAACCAATACTTAACGACTATTAAGATCGACGTTGTTAAATCTGATGCTAAAAAATAAATAATTCTAGAACTTGTAAATAACACAGATGCTCTAATTTACACCATAATAAAATAAACAAAAAATAAAGAATAAACACAACTGATGAAAATATGTAAATGATTATAGTCTACTAATGAAAATATGTAAATAATTATAGTCTACTGATGAAAATATGTAAATAATTATAGTCTACTGATGAAAATATGTAAATAATTATACTCTACTGATGAAAATATATAATCCTTATTCTTCCATTTGCTTTCGATGTATATAATGCTATACTGTATATAGTTAACCCTTATAATCAGTTAACCATTGGCTTTTGTTTATTTCAGACTGGCCAATCACACGCGCTGGAATTCGACTAAAGATGGAGACGAAGGTAAGGTTATTTAAGTTATTTTGTAGCTTTTGTTATTGATATTTGTTATTGAGCATCGTCGTAAAGTCGTGTTTTTTATTGTAAGGAGAGTTATTTTTAAAGATTATCGGTGGACCTGAATATATTAATAACTTCATTGTTATCTTCATTATGGTGTATCTAAGACAGTGTTATCTTCATTATGGTGTATCTAAAAGTGCTATCCTTATTATAGCGTATCTAAGACAGTGTTATCCTCATTATAGCGTACCTAAGACAGTGTTATCCTCATTATAGCGTATCTAATAGTGTTATCTTCATTATAGCGTATCTAAGACAGTGTTATCCTCATTATAGCGTATCTAAGACAGTGTTATCCTCATTATAGCGTATCTAAGAGTGTTATCCTCATTATAGCGTATCTAAGACAGTGTTATCCTCATTATAGCGTATCTAAGAGTGTTATCCTCATTATAGCGTATCTAAGACAGTGTTATCCTCATTATAGCGTACCTAAGACAGTGTTGTGCTCATTATAGTGTATCTAATTTATCCTCATTATAGCGTACCTAAGACAGTGTTATCTTCATTGTACCGTATATTAAAGTGTTATCTTGTGTGTAGCAAATCTTAAAGTGTTATTTTGAGTGTGGCGTATCTAATATAATGTTATCTTCATCAAAGGAATATCCAAGATGTTATCGTGGCTAGGAGTTATCGAGTGTGTTATCATCATCAACCAGAAGGTATCAAGATTTGCATATTCATAAGGATTTATAAGAAATAATAATGTGTTGAAAGATCATCAATAATCGCGCCGTCTTTATTACGCGGATAAACTGCTCGAATTCCTGTGTTGTTACTTTGTTAGTTGTTGCGTTTACTTTTTGTTTGTTTAATAAGAGCATATCAGTTATGTTCTTCAGTACGTTATGAAATTATATTTATTTTTATTTTCAACTGTGATTATAAAATATAAACATTGACTTCATCAAGGTCAGGTAGACATAAATTTTGTCTTCCAAGTTCAGTAATTAGAAACATTGTCTTCATCAAGGGCGAGGTAATATAAACATCAACTTCACCAAGATCCAGCAAATATAAACATTGTCTTCATCACTATAGTCTGTGTTAATCTTCTCCTTAATCACGAACATTGTCTTCTGTTTTTGTCAACATCAGAGAGCGAGGTGATAGGTGGTGGGGAGAGGAGAACATCTGCTTGAGGTTAAATACGTTTGTGCATTCAGAATCTGTGTTGGTCCAGGGATGTTAAGTTGATGTACAGTCGCCTACACTTATAACTGGTACAGTGGCTGGGGTGTTTTGTGAGATGTGGCATCATTGTGGAAGGCTTATCTAACAGTCTTTGTCTGGCTACTATTGCGAGGTTCCCTAGGGCAATTCCAGGAGCTTGGATGCGATGTAAGCAAATGCAGAGTTGCCACATCTCACCAAGCGCTCCAGTCACTGTACCAGGTATAAATGCAGGTGACTATACATTACCGATTTACCGTTCATGATGTGTATTAACGGAGGAAAATTATGTTTTATGCTTTTGCCTTAAATTCTGCATTACTGAATACAGAAATATTCCAATAAATTATTTGGATTGTCTGTCCTTGTTGGAATTCCTGGATATGACTTACAATCAGTCCTTAAGGAGTTTAACTTTGGTTGTTAGTCACGTCGAGACTGACTGTAAGAATGCTGAGCCACCACCACCACAACTAACAAAAGCCTCGAGAAAAACCCATTTGAGTGTGAGGGTCGCTGTTTACCGCCCCGACCTTCACTTGTTTTATGACACAACAGACCAACTGCGAACATGACACTTAGCGTAACCTTTGTCGTCCATATAAGAGCAGAGTCTACATGATAGCGTTGTTTGTTCCCCGGCACGATTCTCAAACACACGATAATATATATTACATGTTCCTAGGATTAGTTTATTTCATGAATCTCCAGAAAAACACTTGTTGTCTCGTTCCGTATCATAATTTTTCTTTTGCACTTACACAGTTTTATCAGAATTTATCACTTTACTCAGTCAGGTTGTCGCCTTAGGTACAATACAGTTTTGTAGTGAGTTAGTGAGAGAAATATGCCCCCTGTATGATTACTTGTACTGAGTGTTGGTGATGCTGAGGAGGTCACTGGTACTCGTTTCATCTTGACCTCGTGTAAGAGATGACAACAAAGACCATTTTTTATCAGTCGACTTACTACATGACACTCATAGTCTTGTAAACAAAAGAATAAATTAATTTACAGGTGTTTACGTCTCTTACCTGCTAAAGTTTATCATGACCTGTATGCAAATTAATCAATGTTGGATTTCCAGCTTCATTTCCTCTTTTTTTTATTTCATTGTTTAATTATTTCACAAGATATCCTATGAGAGTAATTATTAGTCTCACGTCAGAGATATTTGGTTAGGTTAGGTTAGGGTGTACCATGAAGTGTGGCTGTGTGTTCCAGGGGTATGCCGGGCCCATCACATAGTGTACCAACACCCTTGAAGCAGATGCTACTACTGTGTTGATATGTGTTCTTTGGAACAAGGTGTACAGGTGTAATGGGATTAACGTTTGTAGCCTCGACCAGAGTGTTGCCAGTACAGTGTGTGTGTGTCAGTTTACTAGTACAGAGTTTGTCTGCTTACTAGTACAGTGTGTCAGCTTACTTGTATAGTGTGTGTGTGTGTGTGTGTGTGTCAGCTTACTTGTACAGTGTGTCAGCTTACTTGTACAGTGTGTCAGATTACTTGTATGGTATGTGTCAGCTTACTTGTATAGTGTGTCAGCTTACTTGTATAGTGTGTGTCAGCTTACTAGTACAGTGTGTCAGCTTACTTGTATAGTGTGTGTCACCTTACTAGTACAGTGTGTGTCAGCTTACTAGTACAGTGTGTGTGTCAGCTTTCTAGTACAGTGTGTCAGCTTACTTGTATAGTGTGTCAGATTACTTGTATAGTGTGTGTCAGCTTACTAGCACAGTGTGTGTCAGCTTACTAGTACAGTGTGTGTCAGATTACCAATACCGAGTGTATCATAAATAACAACATTCCAATCAGTAACTAGTGGAGTGACAATTGAGCTATCAGTACAGTGTGTATCATAAGTAACACTCAAGCACCAGTTACGAGTACGAGGTGTGTCATCGTCCTCGAGTGTCATAAGGTCACACTCCACTGAGGGATACACAGAATATTAACATGTTTTGATTTGGTATTTTTTTTCTACCTACAAAGAACTATCCCTCATTAATTCCGGATCAGGTACTAGACATCTTTTACGAGCGTGTGAAAAAAGTGCTCAGGCATTTGTAAGACCTTGATGAGGATCAGAAAGGCTGACACGTAAGGCTTCAGTCTTTAAATAACATGAGAATGATATCAGGTTATAATCCCTCGTGTCTCTAAGTCTCGCTGTCTCAGGTTGCTAATGTCGAGGAGCTATAAAGAGACATCGAGTATCTCTTAATTACTGTGTGTGGTAATTATCTCGTGTCTTAATCTCAAATTTTTTTTTATGGTCTAGAGGTGATTGTCTCTTTAAAGTAGAGAGACTGATGAGCTATGAAGAGGCATTTAGTATCTCTTAAGTCTGGTAATTATCTCGTGAGGTAGTGCGTCATCAAGCTATCATTAGCGTCGTTAATTATATAAGCTCTGATGAATTATTTGGTGCATAGTCGCTGGCAGAGATAATTTGTGTCGTGTTTCATGTAGTCGAACCCCTTGAGTGAGAGATGACCGAGGGTAAATATAACCAAACCTAACCTAACCTAACGTGCCCCAACCCATCCTAATATAACCTAACCTAACCCTTTGAATGAGTTGAAGAGAGACGGTGGTGGGTCGAGGAGAGGTTGGACGTGGGTTTAGCTAAGGCATCAACTCAATCATGTTCACTATTGCCTATGTGAGAGGGGATCCACAGCAACTTGATCCTGATACCCCGTCAACAAGACACATATGCTTGTGTCTGGCCTCAATATACAATCGAGTGACAATCTGAGTTTAGGGTATCAAGAGCAAGTAGTGAGGATAAAGAGTCAGTGACGATGAGATTGTCAGTGGCAGTGTCTTCAACAAGTTTCAGGTCTGAGAGTATGGTAAATAGTTAATTTTTTTAGAGTGGATGACCAGTTACTAATTCTAGCTCCTTTCTCTAGTACATTATCGTTGAGCTGAGTTACAATGACAGCACACTTCCGGCCATCTCACAGACAGTGTTAAGAGAGCCGTCAGTGTAGATGGTCTGTGTGATATTATTTTCAGTCTGCAGTTTGGCAGTGTGTTGGAAATAGGATTATGTGTGGTCAGTCGTTTAGCCGGGTACGTGGGTGTTGGGATATCGAAGGGAACTGTCCGACAGGGTGGTAGGAAGCGCTACTGTGTCTCAACTTTGTACAGATGGTCTAGTGACTCTAAACATCCTTATATGTGTAGCTGTAGTTTGGATTCATTTAGATTCACCACTTTCATGACTCATATATTCTAGAATTTTCTTAGGACCGAGGAGAGATGGTGGTGGGGCGAGAAAAAGTGGTGGTGGGTCGAGAGTAGGTGGGGTAGTGGGCCGAGAATAAGTGGTGGTGGGCCGAGGATTCATTGAAGCGAGAAACAGACAGCTTCGTGGTATAAAAACGTATCCACGGAGGAAAAGGAATGGT
Organism: Homarus gammarus; assembly: GCA_958450375.1. Taxonomy (NCBI): domain Eukaryota; kingdom Metazoa; phylum Arthropoda; class Malacostraca; order Decapoda; family Nephropidae; genus Homarus; species Homarus gammarus. The sequence goes on along the minus strand of CAUDMG010001246.1, from coordinate 1,052,429 downwards.
AAAAAGAAGAGGTGGAGGAGGAAGGGGGAGAGAAATGCGAGGAAGAAGTGGAAGAGGAAGACGAGGTGGAAGAGGGGGAGGAATAAGAGGAAGATGGAGAGGTAGTGTATTTGACAGCAAGAGAAGAATAGATTGCGACAAGAGGAAGGAAGAAGCATAAGAAGATTTCCAAAAAGGGACTTAATTGGAAGAAGAAGAAGAAGAAGGAAGTAAGAAGAAGAAGAAGAAATAGCCCGAGAAAAAGGAAATTCATTAAAATACAACATATGTAAAGTAAACACACACACACACACACACACACACACACACACACACACACACACACCCTGGCCGCCATCCGAGCCACGTCACACACACCTCACGTTGCTAATTAAAATTGTCCAGAACCGCTTGACCACACCAAATTAAGTTGATTATTTCAGTTAACTAGATCGTTGGCGGGTTAATTCATCGTGGTGATAAGTTTCTCTCTCTGGTCTGTGTGTGTCTTTCTGCCTGTCTGTCTGTCTGTCTGTCTGTCCGTCCGTCCATGTGTGTGTGTGTGTGTGTGTGTGTGTGTTGGTTGATGCGTAATACAACACAACAGAAAGCTTTATACTGTGCTTGCCCTTCTACTGTACTACCCATCTTGACAAATTACAACAACAAAATCTACAAAAACATAAACAAAAGACACAATAAAAACATGAATTAAAAAACAAAAGGGTAAAGGAATCTCTAGCTAATATATTCAGTGATTCTAACCTCACCTTGCTTCAGGGCCGGTAGAATCCTTCCCCTCCTCACCTGGCTAGAGGCATCAGGTGTTGAGTGGGTGGTTCTTGACTTACTGCTCAGGGCTATGAGGCATTCCTGTCAACACTCGCGACCCTTTTGTTAGTTTATTGTTTACATTACTTTTGTTTTTTGTCATGTCTTTACTCGTGTCTCTTCTAGTAGTTTATTGTTTACATTACTTTTGTTTTTTGTCATGTCTTTACTCGTGTCTCTTCTAGTAGTTTATTGTTTACATTACTTTTGTTTTTTGTCATGTCTTTACTCGTGTCTCTTCTAGTAGTTTATTGTTTACATTACTTTTGTTTTTTGTCATGTCTTTACTCGTGTCTCTTCTAGTAGTTTATTGTTTACATTACTTTTGTTTGTTTTTCTTCATAGAATTATTATTATGTGGTTTTCTTTTGTTTTAACTAGTAGTGAAATTGGGCTTAAGTCATTTATATGTTGTGAGTCAGGTGTTTGAGTTTAGGTGTGACACCATTGTGAGTCAGGTGTTTGAGCTTAGGTGTGACCCCATTGTGAATTAGGTGTTTGAGCTTAGGTGTGACCCCATTGTGAATTAGGTGTTTGAGCTTAGGTGTGACCCCATTGTGAGTCAGGTGTTTGAGCTTAGGTGTGACCCCATTGTGAGTCAGGTGTTTGAGCTTAGGTGTGACCCCATTGTGAGTCAGGTGTTTGAGCTTAGGTGTGACCCCATTGTGAGTCAGGTGTTTGAGCTTAGGTGTGACCCCATTGTGAGTCAGGTGTTTGAGCTTAGGTGTGACCCCATTGTGAGTCAGGTGTTTGAGCTTAGGTGTGACCCCATTGTGAGTCAGGTGTTTGAGCTTAGGTGTGACCCCATTGTGAGTCAGGTGTTTGAGCTTAGGTGTGATCCCATTGTGAGTCAGGTGTTTGAGTTTAGGTGTGACCCCATTGTGAGTCAGGTGTTTGAGCTTAGGTGTGATCCCATTGTGAGTCAGGTGTTTGAGTTTAGGTGTGACCCCATTGTGAGTCAGGTGTTTGAGCTTAGGTGTGACCCCATTGTGAGTCAGGTGGTTGATGTTAGGTGTGACCCCATTGTGAGTCAGGTGTTTGATGTTAGGTGTGACCCCATCGTGAGTCAGGTGTTTGAGCTTAGGTGTGATCCCATCGTGAGTCAGGTGTTTGTGGCTACGTATGACCCAAATGTGAGTCAGGTGTTTGATGTTAGGTGTGACCCCATTGTGAGTTAGGTGTTTGTTGGTTACGTATGACCCAAATGTGAGTCAGGTGCTTGAGCTTAGGTGTGACCCCATTGTGAGTCAGGTATTTGAGCTTAGGTGTGATCCCATTGTGAGTCAGGTGTTTGAGCTTAGGTGTGATCCCATTGTGAGTCAGGTGTCTGTGGTTACGTATGACCCAAATGTGAGTCAGGTGTTTGATGTTAGCTGTGACCCCATTGTGAGTCAGGTGTTTGTTGGTTACTTATGACCCAAATGCGAGTCAGGTCTGAAGCATCGATGAGCTAAAGCGAGTCAAGGATGATCCAAATTTGCTTCAAGGATTCAACCAGGTGTGAGCCAAATGTGATTAACGTATCATCTCATTATATTAGGTCAGTCAGGTGTTAGCCAGGTATAAAGCCATGCAACCTAAACCTCACAAACGGATAGAAGATACCTTTCGTCTTCACTGGCTTATCATCGCCTGAGGTGGTGATCATCTCCGTCTGGCGAAGTGATACCTATCATTAATATTCAGATCTGCTTTTGTTAGGAAAAAAAAGTTATGACGGTTTTATAGAGTTGTTTATCTTGTAACTTAGAAGATAAGAGAGAAAAAAAAAACTTGTCATGTTGAGCAGCTAGTAAGATCTCGAGCGTAACGTGATCAGAATGGCTAAATAGTGGTTGGGGGTGGTGATGGTGGTGGGTGATGATGGTAGTGGTGGGTGGTGGTGGTGGGTGATGGTGGTGGTGGTGGGTGGTGGTGGTGGGTGATGATGGTAGTGGTGGGTGGTGGTGGTGGGTGATGATGGTGGTGGTGGTGGGTGATGGTGGTGGGTGATGATGGTGGTGGTGGGTGGTGGTGGTGGTGGGTGATGATGGTAGTGATGATGGTGGTGGTGGGTGGTGGTGGTGGGTGATGGTGGTGGTGGTGGGTGATGGTGGTGGTGGTGGTGGGTGATGGTGATGGTGGTGGGTGATGATGGTGGTGGTGGGTGGTGATGGTGGTGGGTGATGATGGTAGTGGTGGGTCGTGGTGGTGGGTGATGATGGTGGTGGTGGTGGGTGATGGTGGTGGGTGATGATGGTAGTGGTGGGTCGTGGTGGTGGGTGATGATGGTGGTGGTGGGTGGTGGTGGTGGGTGATGATGGTGGTGGTGGTGGGTGATGGTAGTGGGTGATGATGGTGGAGGTGGGTGGTGGTGGTGGTGGGTGATGATGGTAGTGATGATGGTGGTGGTGGGTGGTGGTGGTGGGTGATGATGGTGGTGGTGGGTGGTGGTGGTGGGTGATGGTGGTGGTGGGTGATGGTGATGGTGGTGGGTGATGATGGTGGTGGTGGGTGGTGGTGGTGGTGGGTGATGATGGTAGTGGTGGGTGATGGCGGTGGGTGATGATGGTAGTGGTGGGTCGTGGTGGTGGGTGATGATGGTGGTGGTGGGTGGTGGTGGTGGGTGATGATGGTGGTGGTGGGTGGTGGTGGTGGTGGGTGATGATGGTAGTGGTGGGTGGTGGTGGTGGGTGATGATGGTGGTGGTAGTGGGTGATGGTGGTGGTGGTGGTGGGTGATGATGGTGGTGGTGGGTGGTGGTGGTGGTGGGTGATGATGGTAGTGGTGGGTGGTGGTGGTGGGTGATGATGGTGGTGGTGGTGGTGGGTGATGGTGGTGGTGGTGGTGGTGGTGGGTGATGATGGTGGTGGTGGGTGGTGGTGGTGGTGGGTGATGATGGTAGTGGTGGGTGGTGGTGGTGGGTGATGATGGTGGTGGTAGTGGGTGATGGTGGTGGTGGTGGTGGGTGATAGTGGTGGTGGTGGTGGGTGATGGTGGTGGTGGTGGGTGATGGTGGTGGTGGGGTGATGATGGTAGTGGTGGGTGGTGGTGGTGGGTGATGGTGGTGGTGGTGGTGGGTGATGATGGTGGTGGTGGGTGGTGGTGGTGGTGGTGGGTGATGATGGTAGTGGTGGGTGGTGGTGGTGGGTGATGATGGTGGTGGTGGTGGGTGATGATGGTAGTGGTGGGTCGTGGTGGTGGGTGATGATGGTGGTGGTGGCGTGGGTGGTGGTTGTGGTGAGTGATGATGGTAGTGGTGGGTGGTGGTGGTGGTGGGTGATGATGGTGGTGGTGGCGTGGGTGGTGGTGGTGGTGGGTGATGGTGGTGGGTAATGGTGGTGGGTGATGATGGTAGTGGTGGGTGGTGGGTCGTGGTGGTGGGTGATGATGGTGGTGGTGGCTTGGGTGGTGGTGGTGGTGGGTGATGGTGGGTGGTTGGTGGAGATTTTTCCCGTATCCAGTCCTATACTCTGATTGGTGGAGTGTTTCCCGTATCCAGTCCTATACTCTGATTGGTGGAGAGTTTCCCGTATCCAGTCCAAAACTCTGATTGGTGGAGTGCTTCCCGTATCCAGTCCTATACTCTGATTGGTGGAGTGTTTCCCGTATCCAACCCTATACTCTGATTAGTGGAGAGTTTCCCGTATAAGGTGGTAATTGTAAACAGTCCTACGTGATCAGGAGAGTCATAATGCAGTGCCAAGGGGTCATGAGTCATAATACAGTGCCACTTGGTCAGGAGAGTCATTTATACAGTGCCACGGGGTCAGGAGAGTCATTTATGGAATTTAAGTGATGGAGTATCATGTTCCACCCGTTGTTGATATGATAATTGAAGCCAAAGTCCAGAAGCTTAAAAAGACGTGATAGGTGAAGTTATGTTCCAGAAGCTTAAAAGACAGATAGCTTCAGTTACATTTCAGAAACTTAAAGACATGATAGCTCAAATAACAGTATAGAAGCTTAATTACAAGATCTATTAAAGACACGATAGCATAGACATGATAGCTCAAATAACAGTACAGAAGCTTAATTACATGACAGATTAAAGACATGATAGCTCAAATAACAGTACAGAAGCTTAATTACATGACAGATTAAAGACATGATAGCTCAAGGCAATGATAGCTCAAAGACATGATAGCTCAAAGACATGATAGATTAAAGACATAATAGCTCAAAGCATGATAGCTCAAAGACATGATAGCTTAAAGACATGCTAGCTTAAGTTACATTTCAGAAGTTTAGAGACATGATAGCTTAAGTTACATTTCAGGAACTTCCAGGAATATCAGTACAACCATGATATAAATATTCCACAACGTGATAATACAATCTCTTATTTATTTATTTTTTATTCTCCTCAAGGTTAATTACTGGAGGTGTTGCTTTTATAATTCTGGATCATTAGCATAATTTAATCAGTGTCTTGTTATATAACCTTGAAGTAAATACAGAAGTGATAACCATTGTCTTCTTATATGACCTTGAAGTAAACAACTACTGTGTATAATAACCATTGTCTTATTATATGACCTTGAAGTAAACAAGTAAATAACAAACTAATTTTTTCTTATTTAACCTTGAAATAAACAAACAAACAATATAAAAAAAAACATTCAATAAAAGAGTCGAAGCTAAACACAATTATACTCTCAGATGTGATGCTCGTTTATTGTACAGAATTTCCATTGTTTTATATATAATCTTGTGAGGAAATATTGACTCGTATACCGGATTGTTTTCACCATCATAAAAACTGAGACACAGGTTGTTTGATGTTGTTGGGTTTTTGAGTTAGTGAGGTGTTTCTGAACCGCTTAGTGTAATGGTGTGGATTTCTTCGTTGTGAATTAAGTAATATTGTATTTTATGTATGTCTTTCTTCATAATTTAGAATGGAAACTTTGGTTCTAGATTAGAAGGATATTTATCTCTCTCTCTCTCTCTCTCTCTCACTACCTACTGGAGGAGTGTTGTTGTCAGTACTCAGGGGGCCAAGGTGCTCCTCCCACCCCCTCCAGTCACTCACTCGTAAAGTTACTCACAGCACCTCAGGTATAAAGGATCTAGTTACTGACGTATATATTTGCCCTGCCTTGTATGTTGTTAGTTAGGTATGTAGTTATACTCAAGGGGGATAATTAACCATATGTTCAACCTCATACAAGAATAGGGGATTTAGTATTTTGTTGTAGAGAGTAAATTGCTGGGGGGGGGGGGGGTTTATACGGGTACTGTGGTATGGTTTTATATTAAATGTGGAATAATGGTTTAACATTTATTTGATTATTTTGACTGTTTTATTTATCATATTTAGGGGTTTGGGTTTTATTTTGACTGTTTTATTAATCTTATTTTATTTTTTTTTACTATTTTATTTATATACATTTTTACTATTTTATTAATCATATTTTATTTTTTTTACTCTTTTATTTATCACTATTTTTTTTGGGGGGGAGGGGGGGCAATATTACGGTTTAAAACACTAAAATGAGGAAAATTTGGAAAAAGACTAAACACTTAAGAGGAACAATAACAAATTTTAAGTATGATTCTTGGTGAAAAATGACGTAAGTGGATGAAAAATACCCACTTAAAATCGCTTGAAAAATATGTTCATTGCACTTGTTGGAAGATAAATATTTGCTGGAGTTTCCTCGGTGATTCAGAGATGAAGAATTGTAAGGTTTCGTTGCTTGTGACTAACAGAAGTGTATGTGTGTGTAACTGCTTCTGTGTGTGTGTGGTGTGTAACTGTGACTGCCTATGTATGTGTGTGTGTGTGTGGTGTGTACCTGTGACTGCCTATGTATGTGTGTGTGTGTGTGGAACTGTGACTGCCTGTGTGTGTGTGAGTGTACATGTGAAAACTTCCGCTTGCTACACATAATATATAACCAGGGTGTGTACAATTTAGGCTCTTTTTTTTCTTTTTAGACTTGACCAACCCGGGCCAGGAGGGGAGGGGACGGCTGACACTCACACTAGTTGTTGGCCACGATTTAATACTCCACAATGGTGTACCAGAAGGAAAAAAAAAAACTCAATTTGCATTCTAGTCACACCTAACCTAATCTAATAGTTTAACACGGTATACAGCAGTTAACACGGTGGTACACGGTATACAGTAGTTAACACGGTGGTACACGGTATACAGTAGTTAACACGGTGGTACACGGTATACAGTAGTTAACACGGTGGTACACGGTATACAGTAGTTAACACGGTGGTACACGGTATACAGTAGTTAACACGGTGGTGCACGGTATACAGCAGTTAACACGGTGGTACACGGTATACAATAGTTAATACGGTGGTACACGGTATACAGTAGTTAACACGGTGGTACACGGTATACAGTAGTTAACACGGTGGTACACGGAATACAGCAGTTAACACGGTGGTACACGGTATACAGCAGTTAACACGGTGGTACACGGTATACAACAGTTAACACAAAAGGTACACGGTATAGAACAGTTAACACGGTGGTACAGGGTATAAAGTAGTTAACACGGTGGTACACGGTATAAAGTAGTTAACACGGTGGTACACGGTATACAATAGTTAACACGGTGGTACACGGTATATAGCAGTTAACACGGTGGTACACGGTATACAGCAGTTAACACGGTGGTACACGGTATACAACAGTTAACACAAAAGGTACACGGTATAAAGTAGTTAACACGGTGGTACACGGTGGTACACGGTATACAGTAGTTAACACGGTGGTACACGGTATACAGTAGTTAACACGGTGGTACACGGTATACAGCAGTTAACACGGTGGTACACGGTATACAACAGTTAACACAAAAGGTACACGGTATAGAACGATTAACACGGCGGTACACGGTATACAACAGTTAACACAAAAGGTACACGGTATAGAACAGTTAACACGGCGGTACACAGTATACAACAGTTAACACGGTGGTACACGGTATAAAGTAGTTAACACGGTGGTACACGGTATACAATAGTTAACACGGTGGTACACGGTATACAATAGTTAACACGGTGGTACACGGTATACAGCAGTTAACACGGTGGTACACGGTATACAGCAGTTAACACGGTGGTACACGGTATACAGCAGTTAACACGGTGGTACACGGTATACAACAGTTAACACAAAAGGTACACGGTACAGAACAGTTAACACGGCGGTACACGGTATACAACAGTTAACACGGTGGTACACGGTATACGGGACTTAAAAATATACCGAGTAGAGATGATAGTTACACCTGTACAGTCTACCTGATGGTTTATGGGCGTCTCTTTAAGCCTGAGGTTTACAAGTTGTGCTTCATATATTACTGATGCATTGTGAGTGTTGAGGGCGCGAGATGGAGATAATGTGTGGCTGATGGATAGAGTACTGGTGAGAGTGTAGTGAGATAAGGAGAGAAGAGGCTAGATAATGAGGAGGCATCTAGTGGACTATCCCTCCTACCCTCTCTCACACACACACACACATGTTTGTACACATACACATACTGTACATACACACGCCCGCTTACATACACAAACACACACTTGACGGTCTACCTGCTCATATATACGTCTCACAAACCCTTCCTATACAGTACGTGTGCCCGGGAACGCCCTCCATTGACACACCAGCGTCTTAGGACTTAGAGGATAAAGGAGAGGACTCAAGGAGGGTCGTAAAGCCTTAAGAATGAATACAACATTAGGAAAAAAGACCTATTATTATGCAAGCGGAGCAGACAAGTCCTCAAGAAGCGCTGTTGCTACTGCTTTGACACGGGTAGTCTCTGGGGACAAACGTGGACATAGATGGTCTGTCGTAGTTGATAATGCATACAAGTATAACCACGTCATTATGCCAAGGTGCTACAGATAAGTGATCACATAAATAGCAGATAAATAGCTCCTTCTAACATAAGGATAAGTGAGATAAATTCAAAGACGTTTAATAAAAAAATATAAAGATTTGAACATTGTCAAGGTGTAAGTATAATACAGGCTGATGGGGTACATAAACCACACACACACACGGCTGTAACCACTCCTTCAAGGTACAGTATTAGTGTTGTGGTCAATCATGTGGACCTGAAACTAACACAAGATTACAAGATTCTTCACATATGTCTGACCAAGAGGAGAAACACCCCCTACCCCCACCCCTCCACCCTCTCTCCCCCCTCCCCTCCACCCCCTCCCCTCTCTCCCCCTCCCCTCCACCCCCTCCCCTCCATCCCAACTCCCTCCACCCCCCACTCCTCAAAAAATTTATTTCTCGAGTGGCAAAGACAGCAGGTTGGAGAAGGGAATATAGTATCAACTGAGGTAAAAGTCAAGTCATCCTTCACCGAGTTGCACCTCCAGCATCTACCGACCTACAATAGCCCCTCGGCCTTAAGTACATGGGGGGTAGGAGGTGAAGGGGGGTGGATGCCATAAAACTCTCTGGCTAAGGTTTATGAATACAAATGGTCGCACTATGTTCAACTAAGTCTTATACATCAGCTGAGTAAGAGTAGAGAAGACTGGAAGAGGTGGACTTCCCTTCCCTATTACAGTTACTAAAGAGAGAAATATCTGTGGTTTGTGTTGTGAGTCGCAGTACTATATACTCCTTCACTGACTTGGACACCTCTGGAGACCTCTGGACACCTCTGGACATCTCTGAACACCTCGTACCTGTGGACTACTCATTAAGCTTATTGTCAGGTGCACACAGACACCTCATTAACACAGGTATCACTCGTGTCCTTCAGTTTAGCCACAAATAAAATTCATAGAATCATTTTTGAGTTGCGATACGAAACTGAAATGTGACAGAAATAACAAGAGGAATTAGAATCGAGTTAGAGAGAGAGAGAGAGAGAGAGAGAGAGAGAGAGAGAGTACAATAATCATACTATCAGAAGTTTTTATCAGTGTTGTTGTTGTTGTTACATAATGATAAACATTTGGGAGCTGATCATCGTGTTTATCTCGTGCTCATCATTCTTGGTTACCCAGACCACAAACAACATTCACTCCTCCCTCTACAGACTGCATCTTCCTTACACACACACACACACACACACACTACACAACCCAGACGTCGTTCACATTCCTATGACAAAAGGTGTACACACATTCATCTTACTTGGACAACATTCACACCTTGTACACGTTCCTCTTATTCAGATAACATTCACACAACACTTGTATACAGTTTGTTCTGTCCAGATATAATCCTTATGGGCGCCACCACCACCACTACTACTACTACTACTACTACTACCATGCCACAGTACACTACACTATCCCACCACCACCACACTACATCACACTTCTGCTACATATACCACCACACCTCTGCCACACCATCACAAAGAAACCACTATTACCACCATACCAGACTACTACCACACTACTTACACCATCACACCACACTACTACAGCACTATACTACTACCACACCACACTACAACAACAACACCACACTACTACCACACCACCACCACACCACCACACCCCCACACCCCCACCACCACACCACCACACCCCCACCACCACACCACCACACCCCCACCACCACACCACCACACCCCCACCACGCCACACCACCACACCCCCACCACCACACCACCACACCCCCACCACCACACCACCACACCCCCACCACCACCACCACACCACCACACCCCCACCACCACACACCACCACCACACCACCCACCACCACACCACCACACCCCCACCACCCACACCACCCCCCCACCACCACACCACCACACCCCCACCACCACACCACCACCACCACACCACCACCACACCCCCACCACCACACCACCACACCCCCACCACCACACCACCACACCACCACCACGCCACAGCACCACCACGACATTGTTCCACGAATCCAGCTTTAACTTCCACCAAGACCTTATGATCACAGCGTCCACCTCAAGACGGTCTTCATTACTTCCTCTTTGTTATTCTCTGGAGTCTGTGTGTTGCCCCTCCCTCCCTCCCTCCTTCCTTCCCTCCCTCCTTCCTTCCCTCCTTCTTTCCGCCCTCCCTCCCTCCCTCATTCTTTTCTTGACTCCCTCCCTCTCCTCCCTCCCTCATTCCTTTCTTGACTCCCACCCTCCTTCCCTTTCATTCATTCCCTTCCTTCCTTCCTTCTTTCCCTCCCTCCCTCCTTTGCCCCTATTTCCCTCCTTCCCTTCTCCCTCCTTTTCCCACCATCGAGTAAGTGTTTCCATTAACCTCCTTCCATCTCTTTCCCTTAGGATGGAGGAAGATAAGGAGGGAAGTAGGTACGAAGGGAGGGAGGTACGGTTGAAGGGAGGGAGGTACGGTTGAAGGGAGGGAGGTACGGTTGAAGGGAGGGAGGTACGGTTGAAGGGAGGGAGGTACGGTTGAAGGGAGGGGGGTAAGGTTGAAGGGAGAGAGGTACGGTTGAAGGGAGGGAGGTACGGTTGAAGGGAGGGAGGTGCGGTTGAAGGGAGGGAGGTACATTTGAAGGGAGGGAGGCACGGTTGAAGGGAGGGAGGTGCGGTTGAAGGGAGGGGGTTACGGTTGAAGGGAGGGAGGCACGGTTGAAGGGAGGGGGGGTGCGGTTGAAGGGAGGGGGGTACGGTTGAAGGGAGGGAGGTGCGGTTGAAGAGAGGGAGGTACATTTGAAGGGAGGGAGGCACGGTTGAAGGGAGGGAGGTGCGGTTGAAGGGAGGGGGGTACGGTTGAAGGGAGGGAGGTGCGGTTGAAGGGAGGGAGGTACATTTGAAGGGACGGAGGTACGGTTGAAGGGAGGGGGGTGCGGTTGAAGGGAGGGAGGTGCGGTTGAAGGGAGGGAGGTACGGTTGAAGGGAGGGAGGTACGGTTGAAGGGAGGGAGGTACGGATAAAGGGAGAGAAGTTCGGATGAAGGGAGGGAAGTGCGGATGAAGGGAGAGAAGTGCGGATGAAGGGGGAGAAGTGCGGATGAAGGGGGAGAAGTGCGGATGAAGGGGGAGAAGTGCGGATGAAGGGGGAGAAGTGCGGTTGAAGGGAGGGAGGTACGGATAAAGGGAGAGAAGTTCGGATGAAAGGAGGGAAGTGGGGATGAAGGGAGGGAAGTGCGGATGAAGGAAGGGAAATGAGGATGAAGGGAGGGAAGTGCGGATGAAGGGAGAGAAGTGCGGATGAAGGGGGAGAAGTGCAGATGAAGGGGGAGAAGTGCGGTTGAAGGGGGAGAAGTGCAGATGAAGGGGGAGAAGTGCGGTTGAAGGGAGGGAGGTACGGATAAAGGGGGAGAATGCGGATATAGGGAGGGAAGTGGGGATGAAGGAAGGGAAGAAGTGCGGATGAAGGGAGGGAAGTGTGGATGCAAGGAGGAAGTGCGGATGAAGAGATGTATGAAGGGAGGAAAGTTCGGATGAAGGGAGGGAAGTTCGGATGAAGGGAGGGCAGTGCAGATGAAGTGAGGAAGTGCGGATGAAGGGATGTATGAAGGGAGGGAAGTGTGGATGAAGGGAGGGAAGTATGGATGAAGGGGGGGAACAGTCTCCACTTTGAGGCTTGGGTGCCCAGCAAACAAAGCTACCATCTTAGTTTCCAGTCGAGCACACGGGTGTAAAAACCAAACCCCTCCCCCTTCCCCTCCTGTCCCCTCCCCTTCACCTCTCACCCCCCCACCTCCCCTCCCCACCCCCGTCCATGTTCCTCATAGGACTCTCGCCCGTGTCGCCCCCTGGCAGTAGAGAGGTAATTCACCTGTTCACTTCTCTCCAGGATAATAACTATTCCGGTAAAGGTCATAAACTTCGACTCAACTTCCTAACTTCAGACTTATTTTTCCAGTCGTGGGATGAAGATGGTGTTTTGGGTCTTGTGTCTATCTGGTGTAAAGGGCGAATCTTGCTTGCCTGTGCGGTGTCGTGATACGTCCGGTAGGTCTGGGAAAACTGCTTCGGAGGTGCCATTTCCACCCCCCCCCCCCCCACCCTCTCCTTCCCTCCCTCCTCCTTCTCCTCCTACTTCTACTCGTCCCTCTCCCCCCCCCCTTCTCCTTCCCATCCCCCCTCCCCCCTCCCCCTCCCCCCTCCCCCCGTGCACCTTGGCCGGTACAGATAATGTCCCTCCTCCGAAGAGAACGTGACGACATCTTGTTGTACGTTTCATTCCTCCTCCTCCTCCTCTCCCTTCCCTCCCCCTCCTCCCCCTCCTCCACTCCTCCTCCTCCACTCCTCCTCCTTCTCCTCTCCCCCCCTCACTCCCCCTCTTCCTCCTCCTTCTCTCTCTACTCCCATAGTCTTAACGTCTTCCACCTCTTCCTTTTCCTCTCCCCTTCTCCTACCCTCCCTACTTCCATCGCCTTCACCCTCCCTTTTCCTCCTTCTCCTCGTCTTCCCCTCCTTTTCCTCCTCCCCTACTCCTCACCCTCCCTGCACCCTCCCTCCTCCTCCTCCTCTCTACCTCCTCCCCCTCTCTACCTCCTCCCCCTCTCTACCTCCTCCCCCTCTCTACCTCCTCCCCCTCTCTACCTCCTCCTCCTAGACAAAGAAGGTGATCACAGCAGGTAAACTGGGTTGCTAGACTTGTAATATCACTGACTGGATGTTTATACACACATCCTTTTATGAGAGAGAGAGAGAGAGAGAGAGAGAGAGAGAGAGAGAGAGAGAGAGAGAGTAACGTCTTACCGTGTTGGGGGGAAGAAATAAACGCTAATGGGCAGATCATGACGGATGGATACTACACGTCATCAAGTGGGCCATCTTTGTCTGTCTGTCTGTCTGGGATGGAGGGGAGGGAGTCAAGTAGGGAGGGAGGGAAGGCGGGTAGCAGGGAGGGAGGGTAGCAGGGAGGGAGGGAAGGCGGGTAACAGGGAGGGAGGGAAGGCGGGTAACAGGGAGGGAGAGTAGCAGGGAGGGAGGGTAGCAGAGAGGGAGGGAAGGAGGGTAGCAGGGAGGGAGGGAGGGAGGGTAGCAGGGAGGGAGGGAAGGAGGGTAGCAGGGAGGGAGGGAAGGAGGGTAGCAGAGAGGGAGGGAAGGAGGGTAGCAGGGAGGGCGGGAGGGTGGGTAGCAGGGAGGGAGGGAAGGAGGGTAGCAGGGAGGGAGGGTAGCAGGGAGGGAAGGAGAGTAACAGGGAGGGAAGGGGGAAGGAGGGTAATAGGGAGGGAGGGGGGAAGGAGGGTAACAGGGAGGTAGGGAAGGAGGGTAGCAGGGAGGAAGGGAAGGAGGGTAGCAGGGAGGGAGGAAGGGAGGGAGGGAGGGAAGGTAGCAGGGAGGGAAGGAGGGTAACAGGGAGGGAGGGGGGAAGGAGGGTAGCAGGGAGGGAGGGTAGCAGGGAAGGAGGGTAGCAGCGAGGGAGGGTAGCAGGGAGGGAAGGAGGGTAACAGGGAGGGAGGGGGGGAAGGAGGGTAGCAGGGAGGGAGGGAAGGAGGGTAGCAGGGAGGGAGAGAAGGAGGGTAGTAGGGAGGGAGGGAAGGAGGGTAGCAGGGAGAGAGGGAGGGAGGGAGGGTGGGAGGGTAGCAGGGAGGGAGGGTAGCAGGGAGGGAGGGTAGCAGGGAGGAAAGGAGGGTAACAGGGAGGGAGGGAGGGAGGGATGGAGGGTAGCAGGGAGGGAGGGAAAGAGGGTAACAGGGAGGGAGGGAAGGAGGGTAGCAGGGAGGGAGGGAAGGAGGGTAGCAGGGAGGGAGGGAGGGAGGGAGGGTAGCAGGGAGGGAGGGAAGGAAGGAGGGTAACAGGGAGGGAGGGGGGGAAGGAGGGTAGCAGGGAGGGATGGAAGGAGGGTAGCAGGGAGGGAGGGTAGCAGGGAGGGAGGGAAGGAGGGTAGCAGGGAGGGAGGGTAGCAGGGATGGAAGGAGGGTAACAGGGAGGGAGGGAGGGAAGGAGGGTAGCAGGGAGGGAGGGAAGGAGGGTAGCAGGGAGGGAGGGAAGGAGGGTAACAGGGAGGGAAGGAGGGTAACAGGGAGGGAGGGAGGGAAGGAGGATAGCAGGGTAGCAGGGAAGGAGGTTAGCAAGGAGGGAGGGAAGGAGGGTAACAGGGAGGGAAGGAGGGTAGCAGGGAGGGAGGGAGGGAGGGTAGCAGGGAGGGAGGGAAGGAGGGTAACAGGGAAGGAGGGAAGGAGGGTAGCAGGGAGGGAGGGAGGGAAGGAGGGTAGCAGGGAGGGAGGGAGGGAAGGAGGGTAGCAGGGAGGGAGGGAGGGTGGGTTACATAAGGTCATTGCTCACACTGACACATATGTCACGTTCGTCCCCCAACAGGTGTTATTGTGTCTGACCTTAATTAGTGTACCAGTGATCTGCTTCCTCACACACACGCACACGCACACACACACACACACTGAGTAGATAGTAACATCAGCAGTAGCAGATAACCTTAGTAATAGCAGCAGGTAGCAGTAGCAATAACAGATAAGAGTGGAGTGCGGGTGTAGCCAACATCAGTAGCAGGTAACAGTAATAGCAACAGCAGGTAACAATAGTATCAGTTGCAGCAGCAGGTAACAATAGTATCAGTAGCAACAGCAGGTAACAATAGTATCAGTAGCAACAGCAGGTAACAATAGTATCAGTAGCAACAGCAGGTAACAATAGTATCAGTAGCAGCAGCAGGTAACAATAGTATCAGTAGCAACAGCAGGTAACAATAGTATCAGTAGCAGCAGCAGATAACAGTAGTATCAGTAGCAGCAGCAGGTAACAATAGTATCAGTAGCAACAGCAGGTAACAATAGTATCAGTAGCAACAGCAGGTAACAATAGTATCAGTAGCAGCAGCAGGTAACAGTAGTATCAGTAGTAGCAGCAGGTAACAGTAGTATCAGTAGCAGCAGCAGGTAACAATAGTATCAGTAGCAGCAGCAGGTAACAATAGTATCAGTAGCAACAGCAGGTAACAATAGTATCAGTAGCAGCAGCAGGTAACAATAGTATCAGTAGCAACAGCAGGTAACAATAGTATCAGTAGCAGCAGCAGGTAACAATAGTATCAGTAGCAACAGCAGGTAACAGTAGTATCAGTAGCAGCAGCAGGCAACAATAGTATCAGTAGCAACAGCAGGTAACAATAGTATCAGTAGCAACAGCAGGTAACAATAGTATCAGTAGCAACAGCAGGTAACAATAGTATCAGTAGCAGCAGCAGGTAACAATAGTATCAGTAGCAGGTAGCAGTAGCAGGGAACAGTAGTATCAGTAGCAATAGCAGGTGACAATAGTATCAGTAGCAGCAGCAGGTAACAATAGTATCAGTAGCAACAGCAGGTAACAGTAGTATCAGTAGCAGCAGCAGGTAACAGTAGTATCAGTAGCAACAGCAGGTAACAATAGTATCAGTAGCAACAGCAGGTAACAATAGTATCAGTAGCAACAGCAGGTAACAGTAGTATCAGTAGCAGCAGCAGGTAACAGTAGTATCAGTAGCAACAGCAGGTAACAATAGTATCAGTAGCAACAGCAGGTAACAATAGTATCAGTAGCAGCAGCAGGTAACAATAGTATCGGTAGCAACAGCAGGTAACAATAGTATCAGTAGCAACAGCAGGTAACAATAGTATCAGTAGCAACAGCAGGTAACAATAGTATCAGTAGCAGCAGCAGGTAACAATAGTATCAGTAGCAACAGCAGGTAACAATAGTATCGGTAGCAACAGCAGGTAACAATAGTATCAGTAGCAACAGCAGGTAACAATAGTATCAGTAGCAACAGCAGGTAACAATAGTATCAGTAGCAGGTAGCAGTAGCAGGTAACAGTAGTATCAGTAGCAACAGCAGGTAACAATAGTATCAGTAGCAGCAGCAGGTAACAATAGTATCAGTAGCAACAGCAGGTAACAATAGTATCAGTAGCAACAGCAGGTAACAATAGTATCAGTAGCAACAGCAGGTAACAATAGTATCAGTAGCAACAGCAGGTAACAGTAGTATCAGTAGCAGCAGCAGGTAACAATAGTATCAGTAGCAACAGCAGGTAACAATAGTATCGGTAGCAGCAGCAGGTAACAATAGTATCAGTAGCAGATAGCAACAACAGGTAACAATAGTATCAGTAGCAGCAGCAGGTAACAATAGTATCAGTAGCAGGTAGCAGCAGCAGGTAACAATAGTATCAGTAGCAGGTAGCAGTAGCAGGTAGAGTGTGGGGGAGTGCGGGTGTAGCCAGCAGCACGCGGGGTAGCCTCAGGGGGTCGACAATTCAGGTGTTCCGGCGCCCGAGGCAGAAGGCCGACCCCAGCACTGATTTACTGGACCCGACCAGACCCACCCGACCAGACCCACCCGCCAGCCACCCGACCAACACCGAACAACACCCACCACGGAAAAACTAGAGTCCCAGAGTCTGTGTCTGTGTGTGTGTGTGTGTGTGTCTGTGTCTGTTAGGGTGGGTTTGTTTGTGTTGGGTTTGGTTGATTAAGTTTTTTGGGGGTTGGGTTCGTTGCGTTTTGGTGTTGTTTTGGGTTCGTTTATGCTGTATTGGGTTCATTGTGTTGTATTGGGTTCGTTCTGTCTGTTGGGTTATATTGTGTGGGTTCGTTTGTGTTGTATTGGGTTGTGTTGGGACGTTTTGGGTTCGGTTGGGTACGGATTGTGGTGGTGGTGGTGGTGGATTTTGTTATGGTATGAGTCAGTGTCTGTCCTGTTTTGTGGGTGTGTGTGTGTATGAATGTATGTGTATGAGTGTGTGTGTGTGTGTGTGTGTGTGTGTGTATAAAGGGCGTGTGCATGAGTGTTTGTGTTTGAATGTGTGTTTATGAGTGTGTGTGTAAAATAAAGTGTGTGTGTGTGTGTGTGTAAGAGTAAAGTGTGTGTGCATGAGTGTGCATGAGTGTGTGTGTGTGTTTGTGTGGTATGTGTAGGTCACGATCCTGCGGTGAGTGGAGGAAAGGCCCCTGACCCTTCCTGCGGTACTTGTGTCTCCTTCAGGTAAACCTCCTCTTGTCACTCTCAGCCTTCACCACCATTCACCACCACTATTATCACCATCAGTTACTAAACTATTGGTCACCACTTCCGTCACTGTCAGCCACCACCACCACCATTACCACTATCAGTCATCACCAACATCATCAACACTATCAGTCACCACTACCAAAACACCCCTACTACTACTACCTCTGATCACCATCCGACAACACCACTAACACTCACCACTACCAGTCAACACGCACCTTCCTCCATAAAACTCACTAATTACTCTTTCCATTACAGGTTCACACACCGAGACTTACGCCTCTGTCTGTCTTACGACCCGTGTTAAACATCCTCCCACACCTGAACTAAAAGTTATTCGTTTAAGCTCGTCTAATCTCCTTAATTTACCTGGCGTGAAGAGAGCTCAGGTTATGATGCTTTAAGTGTGACGCTTAGAACAATGAGTTATTGTACTTAGCCTAAGGAATAATTAGACTTGCACGTTTGTTATTATACTTAGTCTCACTCAAGGGGTTTATTTATCACACTGCGTTATTTGTCAGTCGTTTTCTCAGCTCAAGTACGGTAATTGGGGCGGTGGTGTCGGGTGCATAAATTTCACTCGTAGTGTATCGAATTAAATTAGTTGGAATTTTGTTATTATTAGTGTGTGTGTGTGTGTGTGTGTGTGTGTGTGTCTATTTGTACGTGTGTTTGTGCTTGTCTCCGCGCGTGTGCACGCTTGTGTACGTGCGCGCGCGCGCGTGTGTGTGTATGTGTGTGTGTGTGTGTGTGTGAGCCAGTGTGTGTGTATGTCCTGTGGTTTAATGGACATCATTCTCGCCTCGCAAGCCAGCGGACCCGGGCAGGGTGAAACCATGAGCTTGTTTATTTACACCATTTGCCTCTGTCTACCCAGCAGTAATTGGGGACCTGGATGTTAATCGATTTGCGGATCGTGTTCCGGGGTAAAGGTTAGCCAGTGTAGTTGGCGAGTTGTCCGGTCTTCTCGGACTATTTCTTGACACTGGGTCACGCAACTCGTTAACTTAGGGTGTGGTTGTTATGTTGGCGACAGCTTCTACACCTTAAACAAATTCACGTCTAGGTGGCCCTAGGGCTGGCCTTCCTCGTTACATGAGGGGCAACCATTATATGTCTGAGTATGTGTACGCATGCGCGTATGCCCTTGTGTGTGCGTGCGTGCGTGCGTGCATGTGTTTTTGTGCACATGTGTTTTTGTGCGCATGTGTATGTGTGTGTTTGCGTGCGTGTGTGTATGTGTGTGCGTGTGTATGTGTGTGCGTATGTATGAGCGTGTATATGTATGTGTGCGTGTGCGTACGTGTGTGTGTACGTGTATGTGCTTGTGCGTGTATGTACGTGTGCGTGTATATGTATGCGTGCGTATATGTATGTGCGTGTACTTTCGTGTATATATGTGTGTGTGTGCGTGTATGTTTGTATTATGTACCTGTATGTGTGTGGATGGGTGGGTGTTGAGGAGGGCAGTACCTGGTGGTGTGTCCCAGGAGGAGTAACATTCTCAACCAGGCTGTGATGATGCCTGATGAGAGACCACTTCCGACCCCTGCGGCCCACCACCTGGAGGAGGAGGGCGTCGACTTCTCCTCCTGATGGTGCAGTGGACGCTGGGAAGGGTGAACAGGCAGGAAGGTGGTGGTGGTGGGGGGAAACTCGCTCACTCACTCACTCACTCGCTCAGAGGTAGATAGTGATGATTTGTGAGAAGTATAGCAGACGGAATAATGTTCAAGAGATAACAGAAATAGAGTAATGTTAAAAATAATAATAAACATAGGTAATCAAGCAAGTTAAAAATTATAAGATTCTAACACAGGTAAGTTATCAAATACAATCCTTCGTCAACACCTGATGTAGTTTAAGACACATTTTCTTTACATTCAGCAACAACAAAAACAAAAGTTATTACCTAAAAACTATGTAAAAATAAAAGTAGGTTGTTTCTGTAGGGATTAACGATAACAAAGACGGGTGTAATAATTTAAGCTACTAATTACAGAACTAACCTCTGCCATGGGCCATACTACCTCAGGGGTGACCAGGTGTACTATTCCTAGCACACGCGGCAATAATACCTACGTCTGATCTCTATAAATGCCACAACTAATTGAAAATCGTAAGTCACGCTAGAATATGCCAATAGTAGGTTGTAGTGAGGGAGGGAGGGAGAGAAGGGAGGGGGGGGGAGAAGGGAGGGGGGGGGAGAGAAGGGAGGAGACGACTAAGGAAGACTCGAGACCTGATAAAAAGATAAGAGTCATGGTAGGGGTGGTAAGAGGTAGGTTGGCTGGCTGACTGGCTGGCTGGCTGACTGGCTGGCTGGCTGACTGGCTGGCTGGCTGCTTAGCTACTTACACACACACACACACGCTTCAGAGCGTCTTGGGGTGTTGATGGAACAAGTCTGAACACAAAGAGCCACAACACACCCCACCACTGTTGACTTATGCTACTGAAGAACAGATTATTTACCTACACTGCAATTTACAACCATTTTTGACCATTTTTTACGGTTCGGTTCCCAATTTAGAGGTGATTTACGGGTGTTGCAATTTCCGAACCCTGTTTTACGCTTATTAATGGCTAATTTACAGATTGCAATTTACGGCTATCTATTTTTTTACAATACACAAAGGATATTTACAGTTCGCTTTTTTTATTTGTTTTAAGCAGTTTTATATACCACTGACTGACTAACGGAGGAGGGGGAGGAGGAGGAAGAGGAAAGGACGAAGAGGAGAGGACGACGAAGAGGAGGAGGAGGAGGAGGAAGAAGAAGATGAGGAGGAGGAAGGGACAAGAGAAGGAGGAGGAACTGGAGGTCGATATCTTGTTTATAAACTGTATATAATACCATTTAGATCCTCATAACACAACATTCTTAGAAGAAAGTCGACTAAACTCAACAAAAATTTAGATGCACCGTCAGCTCCATACGTGACTGTCATTCTCACTTACAGATGGAGTGACTGTCATTCTTAGTCATACATAGTGACTGTCATTCTTAGTTATAGGTATTGACTGTCATTCTTAGTTATAGATAGTGACTGTCATTCTTAGTCATACATAGTGACTGTCATTCTTAGTTATACATAGTGACTGTCATTCTTAGTCATAGATAGTGACTGTCATTCTTAGTTATAGAGAGTGACTGTCATTCTTAGTTATACATAGTGAATGTCATTCTTAGTCATAGATAGTGACTGTCATTCTTAGTTATACATAGTGACTGTCATTCTTAGTCATAGATAGTGACTGTCATTCTTAGTTATAGAGAGTGACTGTCATTCTTAGTTATACATAGTGACTGTCATTCTTAGTCATAAATAATGACTCATTCTTAGTTATAGATAGTGACTGTCATTCTTAGTTATAGATAGTGACTGTCATTCTTAGTTATACATAGTGACTGTCATTCTTAGTTATAGATAGTGACTGTCATTCTTAGTCATAGATAGTGACTGTCATTCTTAGTTATAGATAGTGACTGTCATTCTTAGTTATAGATAGTGACTGTCATTCTTAGTCATAAATATTGACTGTCATTCTTAGTTATACATAGTGACTGTCATTCTTAGTTATAGATAGTGACTGTCATTCTTAGTTATACATAGTGACTGTCATTCTTAGTTATAGATAGTGACTGTCATTCTTAGTCATAGATAGTGACTGTCATTCTTAGTTATAGATAGTGACTGTCATTCTTAGTCATAAATATTGACTGTCATTCTTAGTTATACATAGTGACTGTCATTCTTAGTTATACATGGTGACTGTCATTCTTAGTTATACATGGTGACTGTCATTCTTAGATATGCTTAGTAACTGTCATTCTTAGTCATAGATAGTGACTGTCATTCTTAGTCATAGATAGTGACTGTCATTCTTAGTTATACATAGTGACTGTCATTCTTAGTTATACATGGTGACTGTCATTCTTAGTTATACATGGTGACTGTCATTCTTAGATATGCTTAGTAACTGTCATTCTTAGTCATAGATAGTGACTGTCATTCTTAGTCATAGATAGTGACTGTCATTCTTAGTCATAGATAGTGACTGTCATTCTTAGTCATACATAGTAACTGTCATTCTTAGTCATAGATAGTGACTGTCACTCTTAGTCATAGATAGTGACTGTCACTCTTAGTTATTCATAGTAACTGTCATTCTTAGTCATAAATATTGACTGTCATTCTTAGTTATACATAGTGACTGTCATTCTTAGTTATACATAGTGACTGTCATTCTTAGTCATACATAGTAACTGTCATTCTTAGTCATAAATATTGACTGTCATTCTTAGTTATACATAGTGACTGTCATTCTTAGTTATACATAGTGACTGTCATTCTTAGTCATAGATAGTGACTGTCATTCTTAGTCATAGATAGTGACTGTCATTCTTAGTCATAGATAGTGACTGTCACTCTTAGTTATTCATAGTGACTGTCATTCTAAATTATACATAGTGACTGTCATTCTTAGTTATACATAGTGACTGTCATTCTTAGTTATACATAGTGACTGTCATTCTTAGTCATAGATAGTGACTGTCATTCTTAGTTATAGATAATGACTGTCATTCTTAGTTGCAGATAGTGACTGTCATTTTTAGTTCTACATAGTGACTGTCATTCTTAATTATAGATAGTGACTGTCATTCTTAGTTATACATAGTGACTGTCATTCTTAGTTATACATAGTGACTGTCATTCTTAGTTATACATAGTGACTGTCATTCTTAGTCATAGATAGTGACTGTCATTCTTAGTTATATATGGTGACTGTCATTCTCAGTTATAGATAGTGACTGTCATTCTTAGTCATAGATAGTGACTGTCATTCTTAGTTATAGATAGTGACTGTCATTCTTAGTTAAACATAGTAACTGTCATTCTTAGTCATAGATAGTGACTGTCATTCTTAGTTATACATAGTGACTGTCATTCTTAGTCATAGATAGTGACTGTCATTCTTAGTTATAGATAGTGACTGTCATTCTTAGTTATAGATAGTGACTGTCATTCTTAGTCATAGATAGTGACTGTCATTCATAGTTATAGATAGTGACTGTCATTCTTAGTTATACATAGTGACTGTCATTCTTAGTCATAGATAGTGACTGTCATTCATAGTTATACATAGTGACTGTCATTCTTAGTCATAGATAGTGACTGTCATTCATAGTTATAGATAGTGACTGTCATTCATAGTTATAGATAGTGACTGTCATTCTTAGTTATACATAGTGACTGTCATTCTTAGTCATAGATAGTGACTGTCATTCATAGTTATAGATAGTGACTGTCATTCTTAGTTATACATAGTGACTGTCATTCTTAGTCATAGATAGTGACTGTCATTCATAGTTATAGATAGTGACTGTCATTCTTAGTCATAGATAGTGACTGTCATTCATAGTTATAGATAGTGACTGTCATTCTTAGTCATAGATAGTGACTGTCATTCATAGTTATAGATAGTGACTGTCATTCTTAGTCATAGATAGAGACTGTCATTCATAGTTATACATAGTGACTGTCATTCTTAGTCATAGATAGTGACTGTCATTCATAGTTATAGATAGTGACTGTCATTCTTAGTTATACATAGTGACTGTCATTCTTAGTCATAGATAGTGACTGTCATTCTTAGTCATACATAGTGACTGTCATTCTTAGTTATAGATAGTGACTGTCATTCATAGTTATAGATAGTGACTGTCATTCTTAGTCATAGATATTGACTGTCATTCTTAGTTATACATAGTGACTGTCATTCTTAGTTATATATGGTGACTGTCATTCTCAGTTATAGATAGTGACTGTCATTCTTAGTCATAGATAGTGACTGTCATTCTTAGTTATAGATAGTGACTGTCATTCTTAGTCATAGATAGTGACTGTCATTCATAGTTATAGATAGTGACTGTCATTCTTAGTCATAGATAGTGACTGTCATTCATAGTTATAGATAGTGACTGTCATTCTTAGTCATAGATAGTGACTGTCATTCTTAGTTACAGATAGTGACTGTCATTCTTAGTCATAGATAGTGACTGTCATTCTTAGTCATAGATAATGACTGTCATTCTTAGTTATACATAGTGACTGTCATTCTTAGTCATAGATAGTGACTGTCATTCTTAGTTATAGATAGTGACTGTCATTCTTAGTCATAGATAGTGACTGTCATTCTTAGTCATAAATAATGACTCATTCTTAGTCATAGATAGTGACTGTCATTCTTAGTTATAGATAGTGACTGTCATTCTTAGTTATACATAGTGACTGTCATTCTTAGTCATAGATAGTGACTGTCATTCATAGTTATAGATAGTGACTGTCATTCTTAGTCATAGATAGTGACTGTCATTCATAGTTATAGATAGTGACTGTCATTCTTAGTCATAGATAGTGACTGTCATTCTTAGTTATAGATAGTGACTGTCATTCTTAGTCATAGATAGTGACTGTCATTCATAGTTATAGATAGTGACTGTCATTCTTAGTCATAGATAGTGACTGTCATTCATAGTTATAGATAGTGACTGTCATTCTTAGTCATAGATAGTGACTGTCATTCTTAGTTATAGATAGTGACTGTCATTCTTAGTCATAGATAATGACTGTCATTCTTAGTTATACATAGTGACTGTCATTCTTAGTCATAGATAGTGACTGTCATTCTTAGTTATAGATAGTGACTGTCATTCTTAGTCATAGATAGTGACTGTCATTCTTAGTCATAAATAATGACTCATTCTTAGTCATAGATAGTGACTGTCATTCTTAGTTATAGATAGTGACTGTCATTCTTAGTTATAGATAGTGACTGTCATTCTTAGTCATAGATAATGACTGTCATTCTTAGTTATACATAGTGACTGTCATTCTTAGTTATAGATAGTGACTGTCATTCTTAGTCATAGATAATGACTGTCATTCTTAGTTATGCATAGTGACTGTCATTCTTAGTCATAGATAGTGACTGTCATTCTTAGTTATAGATAGTGGCTGTCATTCTTAGTCATAGATAGTGACTGTCATTCTTAGTCATAGATAGTGACTGTCATTCATAGTTATAGATAGTGACTGTCATTCTTAGTCATAGATATTGACTGTCATTCTCAGTTATAGATAGTGACTGTCATTCTTAGTTATACATGGTAACTGTCATTCTTAGTTATACATAGTGACTGTCATTCTTAGTCATAAATAGTGACTGTCATTCTTAGTTACAGATAGTGACTGTCATTCTTAGTTATACATGGTGACTGTCATTCTTAGTTACAGATAGTGACTGTCATTCTTAGTTATACATGGTGACTGTCATTCCCAGTTATAGACAGTGACTGTCATTCTTAGTTATACATGGTGACTGTCATTCTTAGTTATACATAGTAACTGTCATTATTAGTCATAAATAGTGACTCATTCTTAGTAAATAATTGGTGACTGTCATTCTTAGTTATAGATAGTGACTGTCATTTTTAGTCATAGATTGTGACTGTCATTCTTAGTCATAGATTGTGACTGTCATTTTTAGTTATAGATAGTGACTGTCATTCTCAGTTATTCATAGTGACTGTCATTCGTAGTCATAGATAGTGACTGTCATTCTTAGTTGTAGATAGAAAAAGGTTCAAGTCATAATATCTAGTGTAGTCAGGAACAGCATGGTGCCAGAGTGTAGTCAGGAGCAGCATGGTGCCATAGTGTAGTCAGGAGCAGCATGGTGCCATAGTGTAGTCAGGAGCAGCATGGTGCCATAGTGTAGTCAGGAGCAGCGTGGTGCCATAGTGTAGTCAGGAGCAGCATGGTGCCATAGTGTAGTCAGGAGCAGCATGGTGCCAGAGTGTAGTCAGGAACATCATGGCACCATAGTGTAGACAGGAGCAGCATGGTGCCATAGTGTAGTCAGGAACAGCATGGTGCCATAGTGTAGACAGTAGCAGCATGGTGCCATAGTGTAGTCAGGAACAGCATGGTGCCAGAGTGTAGTCAGGAGCAGCATGGGGCCAGAGTGTAGTCAGGAGCAGCATGGTGCCATAGTGTAGTCAGGAGCAGCATGGTGCCATAGTGTAGTCAGGAGCAGTATGGTGCCATAGTGTAGTCAGGAGCAGCATGGTGCCAGAGTGTAGTCAGGAACATCATGGCACCATAGTGTAGACAGGAGCAGCATGGTGCCATAGTGTAGTCAGGAACATCATGGTGCCAGAGTGTAGTCAGGAGCAGCATGGTGCCATAGTGTAGTCAGGAACAGCATGGTGCCAGAGTGTAGTCAGGAGCAGCATGGCACCATAGTGTGGTCAGGAGCAGCATGGGGCCATAGTGTAGTCAGGAACATCATGGCACCATAGTGTAGTCAGGAGCAGCATGTTGCCTTAGTGTAGTCAGGAACAGCATGGCACCATAGTGTAGTCAGGAGCAGCATGGAGCCATAGTGTAGTCAGGAGCAGCATGGGGCCATATAGTAGTCAGGAACAGCATGGTGCCATAGTGTAGTCAGGAGCAGCATGATGCCAAAGTGTATTCAGGAGCAGCATGGTGCCATAGTGTAGTCAGGAGCAGCATGGGGCCATATTGTAGTCAGGAGCTGCATGGTGCCATAGTGTAGTCAAGAGCAGCATGTTGCCATAGTGTAGTTAGTAGCAGCATGGTGCCATAGTGTAGTCAGGAGCAGCATGGGGCCATATTGTTGTCAGAAGCAGCATGGTGCCATAGTGTAGTCAGGAGCACCATGGGGCCATATTGTAGTCAGGAGCTGCATGGTGCCATAGTGTAGTCAAGAGCAGCATGTTGCCATAGCGTAGTTAGTAGCAGCATGGTGCCATACCGTAGTCAGGAGCAGCATGGTGCCATAGTGTAGTCAGGAGCAGCATGGTACCATAGTGTAGTCAGGAGCAGCATGGTGCCATAGTGTAGACAGTAGCAGCATGGTGCCATAGTGTAGTCAGGAACAGCATGGTGCCAGAGTGTAGTCAGGAGCAGCATGGGGCCAGAGTGTAGTCAGGAGCAGCATGGTGCCATAGTGTAGTCAGGAGCAGCATGGTGCCATAGTGTAGTCAGGAGCAGTATGGTGCCATAGTGTAGTCAGGAGCAGCATGGTGCCAGAGTGTAGTCAGGAACATCATGGCACCATAGTGTAGACAGGAGCAGCATGGTGCCATAGTGTAGTCAGGAACATCATGGTGCCAGAGTGTAGTCAGGAGCAGCATGGTGCCATAGTGTAGTCAGGAACAGCATGGTGCCAGAGTGTAGTCAGGAGCAGCATGGCACCATAGTGTGGTCAGGAGCAGCATGGGGCCATAGTGTAGTCAGGAACATCATGGCACCATAGTGTAGTCAGGAGCAGCATGTTGCCTTAGTGTAGTCAGGAACAGCATGGCACCATAGTGTAGTCAGGAGCAGCATGGAGCCATAGTGTAGTCAGGAGCAGCATGGGGCCATATAGTAGTCAGGAACAGCATGGTGCCATAGTGTAGTCAGGAGCAGCATGATGCCAAAGTGTATTCAGGAGCAGCATGGTGCCATAGTGTAGTCAGGAGCAGCATGGGGCCATATTGTAGTCAGGAGCTGCATGGTGCCATAGTGTAGTCAAGAGCAGCATGTTGCCATAGTGTAGTTAGTAGCAGCATGGTGCCATAGTGTAGTCAGGAGCAGCATGGGGCCATATTGTTGTCAGAAGCAGCATGGTGCCATAGTGTAGTCAGGAGCACCATGGGGCCATATTGTAGTCAGGAGCTGCATGGTGCCATAGTGTAGTCAAGAGCAGCATGTTGCCATAGCGTAGTTAGTAGCAGCATGGTGCCATACTGTAGTCAGGAGCAGCATGGTGCCATAGTGTAGTCAGGAGCAGCATGGTACCATAGTGTAGTCAGGAGCAGCATGGTGCCATAGTGTAGTCAGGAGCAGCATGGTACCATAGTGTAGTCAGGAGCAGCATGGTGCCATAGTGTAGTCAGGAGCAGCATGTTGCCATAGTGTAGTCAGGAGCAGCATGGGGCCATAGTGTAGTCAGAAGCAGCCTGGTGCCATAGTCTAGTCAGGAGCAGCATAGGGCCATATTGTAATCAGGAGCAGCATGGTGCCATAGTGTATTCAGGAGCAGCATGGGGCCATATTGTAGTCAGGAGCAGCATGGTGCCATTGTGTAGTCAAGAGCAGCATGTTGCCATAGTGTAGTCAGGGCAGCATGTTGTCATAGTGTAGTCTGGAACAGCATGGCTCCATAGTGTAGTCAGGAGCAGCATGGTGCCATAGTGTAGTCAGGAGCAGCATGGTGCCATAGTGTAGTCAGGAGCAGAATAGGGCCATATTGTAATCAGGAGCAGCATGGTGCCATAGTGTATTCAGGAGCAGCATGGGGCCATATTGTAGTCAGGAGCAGCATGGTGCCATTGTGTAGTCAAGAGCAGCATGTTGCCATAGTGTAGTCAGGGCAGCATGTTGTCATAGTGTAGTCTGGAACAGCATGGCTCCATAGTGTAGTCAGGAGCAGCATGGTGCCATAGTGTAGTCAGGAGCAGCATGGTGCCATAGTGTAGTCAGGAGCAGCATGGTGCCATAGTGTAGTCAGGAGCAGCATGGTGCCATAGTGTAGTCAGGAGCAGCATGGTGCCATAGTGTAGTCAGGGGCAGCATGGTGCCATAGTGTAGTCAGGAGCAGCATGGGGCCATAGTGTAGTCAGGAGCAGCATGGTGCCATAGTCTAGTCAGGAGCAGCATGGGGCCATATTGTAATCAGGAGCAGCATGGGGCCATATTGTAGTCAGGAGCAGCACAGTGCCATAGTGTAGTCAAGAGCAGCATGTTGTCATAGTGTAGTCAGTAGCAGCATGGTGCCATAGTGTAGTCAGGAGCAGCATGTTGTCATAGTGTAGTCTGGATTAGCATGGCACCATAGTGTAGTCAGGAGCAGCATGGTGCCATAGTGTAGTCAGGAGCAGCATGGGGCCATAGTGTAGTCAGGAGCAGCATGGTGCCATAGTGTAGTCAAGAGCAGCATGGGGCCATAGTGTAGTCAGGAGCAGCATGGTGCCATAGTGTAGTCAGGAGCAGCATGGTGCCATAGTGTATTCAGGAGCAGCATGGTGCCATAGTGTAGTCAGGAGCAGCATGGTGCCATAGTGAAGTCAGGAGCAGCATGGTGCCATAGTGTAGTCAGGAGCAGCATGGTGCCATAGTGTAGTCAGGAGCAGCATGGTGCCATAGTGAAGCCAGGAGCAGCATGGTACCATAGTATAGTCAGGAGCAGCATGGTGCCATAGTGTATTCAGGAGCAGCATGGTACCATAGTATAGTCAGGAGCAGCATGGTGCCATAGTGTATTCAGGAGCAGCATGGTGCCATAGTGTATTCAGGAGCAGCATGGTGCCATAGTGTAGTCAGGAGCAGCATGGTGCCATAGTGAAGCCAGGAGCAGCATGGTGCCATAGTGTAGTCAGGAGCAGCATGGTACCATAGTGTAGTCAGGAGCAGCATGGTGCCAGTAGTGTAGTCAGGAGCAGCATGGTGCCATAGTGTAGTCAGGAGCAGCATGGTGCCATAGTGTATTCAGGAGCAGCATGGTGCCATAGTGTATTCAGGAGCAGCATGGTGCCATAGTGTTCGTACCTGTTTTATAACCATGTATTACTGATGTGTTAAAAGCTAATACAATTTACTTGTTTTATTTTGCACACAATATCAAGGATAATTTTTTTTTACAGGATTTACAAAGTATTTAACATTTTATGGACGAAAGGTTTAAATTATCGTCCTTGTTGGGTTAATCATCGTCTTCACGCGGTTTAAACTGTCATCCTCAAAAAAATAAACCAATGTCCTCAAAGGGTTAAGCCATCGTCCTGAAAGAGTTAAACCATAATCCCAAAAAGGTTAAACCATTATCCCCCAAAAGGTTAAAACGGCGTCCTCAAAATGGTTTAACCCATATTCCCCAAAGGGTTATATCATCGTTGAGAAAAGGTTAAACATCGTTACGAAGATTAATTAATGTATTTTTTTTCATGCTGAATAAAATTTACACAGATTTTAAATAAATACTCATATTATCCTTGAGTTTCCCAAATTTTCTTCAAAATTATCTCTTCTTAAATTCCCATTTCCATTTCTACCATTTTGTTAATTTTTTTCTATTTTTTTCTTTTATCATTTTTTTCTAATTCCTTTGTTTACATTTTTTTTCTTTTCGTTTTATTTTTTCCATCTTATTTTATTTTATTTTTTTTTTGTCTTTTTTTATTTCCCTGGACTGGACGCTCGACATCTGCCGCCCAGGATGAGTGTTACCTGTTTGTATCCTGTGTGGCTGGGGGGTTGTCTGGTTCTTGTTGCCCCCGGCGTGGCAACAGGTGCACATCCCTCCTACTCCTCCTCCTCCAATGCTGCCACCTCCTTACCTGCGTCCTCCCTCCCACACTCCTGTCCACTTCTGTGTCTGTATGCCCCTCCCCCGCCCCTTCCCCCCTCCGCTTCCCCCTTTCCCCCCTCCGCTTCCCCTTTCTCCTCGCTTCCTCCTCTTCCTCCTCCTCCTCCTGTTTTCCTTCTCCACACACTCCTGGCCACTTGTTTGTGTTCGTATCTCACTCCTCCTCCTTCTCCTGCTCCTCTTCCTCCTCCGCCACCACACACTCCTGTTTGTGTGTGTGTGTGTGTGTGTGTGTGTGTGTGTGTCTACACCTAGGGGCGTGACTCTTGGGTGTTTGTTTATGTTTTGGATATATCAATATTATTCGAAATAAATTTGAAGTACGAGTAAGATGGATTACAGGAAGATTAGGTTAGGTTAGGTTAGGTTAGGTTAGGTTCGTTTAGGTTAGTTTAGGTTAGGTTAGGTTAGGTTAGGTTAGGTTAGTTTAGGTTAAGTTAGGTTACTAATCTTCAGGTAACTTTAAATAGATTAAGTCGATACTGTAATACATTAATCTATTGATGTACTACAGCAAGGTTAAGGACTTTAAGCTTTACACAATGAGGCGATATGGGCGGCACTCCACAAGACTTACCTTCACCACCAAACCATTCACAGCTGGGTAGGCTGGGGGATCCTCAGGGCGTGAACCATTGACCCTTAGGGCAGGAGACGAGCGGTGTATACACTTAGCCACCGCAACACCCCCCCCCCCCTCCCTCTCCCCTGTCCCCGAGAATAGATGATGAGGCAAGAAAGATATGAATGAAAACTGGAGATAAAGGGAAGAAGGAGGAGAGGAAGTTAAGAAGATAAGAAGAAGAAGAAGAAGTTAAGAAGAAGAAGAAGTTAAGAAGAAGAAGACGAAGACGAAGACGAAGACGAAGAAGAAGAAGAAGAAGAAGAAGAAGAACTGGAACTGGAACTCGAACTCCTCCTCCTCCTCCTCCTCCTCCACACGAAAAAAGAAAGAACGAAGGAATAATGAAAGAAATAAGACTCAAGATAATAGACGATAATTCAGGTGATCACAAGACGTAATTCACAATAATGAGTTGAACCGTGAGAATAAACGTAGAATGAACACTACTTGATAAAACAGGAGAAACGTACAAATGAGACGAGGAAAAAAGAAATAAAATGTTTAATGCTAGGAAAAAAAACACAAAATTAGTAAAAAAAAAACAAGAAAAAACAACAGTAAAACTCAACACACACACACACACACACACACACACACACACACACACATAATGGACCAAAATTACAGGATTCTCAAATATTAAACGACATAAAAAGAAATTGATGTATTGAAGAAGAAAAATGATTCGGTTGATTCGGGTTTTTGTCGATTCGCTATTCAGTTTCTTTCTTCATCATCAGTCACTCAACCAATAAGACAATCAACCAACCAACCACTTACCAAAATATATAATTGTGATTTAAACACTCAATCAACCACATTAATAGTCTCTAAGTACTATGATTACGATGACCCCTGCATCATCATACTCGAGGGGACAGGTCATTGTAGACAGTGTGTTTAGTCATCATGCTCAAGGTTATACTCAAGGGATCAAGTCATTATACTTGAGGGATTACGTCATTGTGTTTGAGGGATTAAGTCATTGTGTTTAAGGAATTGATCAGACATAATGCTAGAACTTTAGACATTCAACCAAGGATTCATTCTAGAACTGGTCCTACCAACCAAGCAGAGACAGACAGACAGACAGACAAAAATATTAGACGGTCAAGTGGCGGCGAGTTTTAAGACCGTGTAAACACAATCCAGGCTCTCTTGTTCAGGGATAACTGCGGTGTTCTGGCTAAACCCCCTCCAACACCTTTACCTCGTCACCTCAAGGGGCTACAACACCTTTACCTCGTCACCTCAAGGGGCTACAACACCTTTACCTCGTCACCTCAAGGGGCTACAACACCTTTACCTCGTCACCTCAAGAGGCTACAACACCTTTAGTTTGTGGTAGAATTTATGCCCAGGGAAATATTGTTAACTCCCATGTACTTGTTAGTGATGCCATGAAGACTTACGAGGGTTCTGTGATGTTAGTTTGTACTGAAGAGCAATTGTGTTGGTTGAATTCTTGCTTGCTGAAGCGGGGATTGCATGGGATGGCGATATTATGTTAGTTTGTCCTGAAGAGAAATGATGTTGAATTCTTCCTCTTGTGGTGATTGCATGTGATGGTGATTGAGGTTTGTATGTTGAAATTTAGACATCGAGAGAACATTACAATATATATAACAAAAATATTGTTTAATAAATGTACTAAATATTACAAGAGTTAGATGTTTAAAATATAGATAATAAGAGAAAGTATAGAGGAATAAAAGTGTTCAATTCCATTATATTATACTCTCTGGTTAGTGTTTTAAATGCCATTCCTACAGGGCCAGCATCCTTCTCTGTTTGGATATGTCTGACATTTTTACGTGAGATGGAATCCTTAAGAAATTTCGTACGTGTCATTTTCTGTTAATGATAGAAATCCTATATTATCCTACACTCCTTCAGGGTCCGTATCCTTTGTTGTTTTTAGTGATAGTGTTTTTTTTTACTTACTTAACGTTCAATACAATTGCAGATCATATTTCCTCGACACCCATAGCAATGTTTGGCATCAAGTTGAGGGTTAAGTAGATTAGAGGGACTGAGATTAAAGGGACTGAGATTAAACGGATTGGAATTTTAACTTCTAAGTACTCAGATTTTTTTATGAGCAAGTCTCCAGGTACCTTAAGTCCTAAGCCAATCAATCAATCAAGGTGCCATCTTTAGGTCTGAAGGTTGGCGACCACCACTCTCCACCCAAGGATATTTCAGGATGTCTTTACTAATCCTCCCATATTTTGCATCTCTCTGGGGACCACAGCTGTTGATATCATTCATCCATCCTAGTCTCTACCTTCCCTTGGCTCTCTTACTCTGAAGTTTACCCATTAATATTTCTACATTTATCCTCTCATCTTTATTTAAATTGTAACATTATTTTTTTTTCAAGCTCAAGAGTCGAACCTAACCTAACCTAACCTAACCTAACCTAACCTAACCTAACCTCAGTAATCTAGCCTTACTTAATCTAAATAAGGGAGGGAGGGAGAAAAGGTGCATGGGAGGGAGTTAGTGGAGTTAGGGAGGAAGAAGAGAGGGTTACGGTGGAAGGAGGGAGGAAGAAATGAGGGAAGGAGGGAGGGGGTGAAGGAGGGAGGGATGGAGGGGCACCATAATGCTGTTCTTCCCTGGCCCGGGGCGAGGTACACGGCGCCTCACCCCGCTGATTCACTCCAGTTTTCTGACTCGATGGAGGGAGGGAAGACGGAGGGAGAAGGGAGGGAAACGGACAGAAGACGGAGGGGGGACGGAGGGGAAGGGAAGACGGAGGGAAAGCGGGAAGACGGAAGGGAGGAGGGTGGGGGGAGAGAAGACGCATGGATGGAAGGAGGACGCAGAGAAGGAAGACACAAGGAAAGGGAGAGAAGGAAGATGAAAGGAGGGAGGGAGGGAGGAAAAGGGGGATGAAAACGAAGAGATGAAAACGATGGGAGATGTGTCAGAGAAATGAGGGAAGGAGGGAGGGAGCGAGGAAGGCAGTAAAAACTGAGGAGGAGGAGGAAAAATAGGGAGAGACAAAACGGAAGAGAGAGGCAAGACGGAGGGGGAAAATGTGGTGAAATAGGGGCGGCAAGATGGAGGAGTAAAAAGGGAAGGAAGGGAAAGGTTAAATGATAAACGAGAGGAACGTTTATAGAAAATAGTGATGCATAAAAAATGAAGAGATATAGCAATAGGGAGTAAATAAAGAAGGAAGAAAGGAAGGAAGGAAGGAAGGAATGAATGAAGGAAGGAAGGGTAAATAAGGGAAAGGGAATGAGAAGAACAGGAGAAAAATAAAAAAGTTGAAAAGGAATGGATGAGAAGGAGAAGAGGAGGAAGAAGGAGAAGAAGAGGTGGAGGAAGGAGAAGAAGAGGTGGAGGAAGAAGAAGTGGAGGAGGAGTAGGAAGAAGAAGACGAAGAGGAGGAAGAGGAGGAGGATCTGATAGCAACTAAAACACAGTTCTTGTCTGTGTATTTTGAGGCAATTGTCAAGAGTCGAGGCCACGCACTCATGTCCCATCACGCACTCTTGTCGCTCCACACACTCATGTCCCAACACACACACACACACACACACTTAAGGCGTCATATGGTATACACTTGACAGCATGCACGAGTGGTCATTCTATACCCTGGTGGGCATGTTGGGCATAGGTCAATAGTCATTCCTCCCTCCCTCACCTGTACGTAAATCATGTCGGGAGGATCACACTGTGCACCTAGGCGTGACGGGTCCCGCTGTGTCAGATCAGAGACTTCACCTCCTGGTCAACCATCACAACCACCTAACATGACCTGACCTAGCCTAGCCTGACCTAACCTGACCTAACCTTACCTGACCTAACCTGACCTAACCTTATCTGACCTAACCTGACCTAGCCTAACCTGACCTAACCTGACCTAGCCTAACCTGACCTAACCTGACCTGACCTAACCTAACCTTACCTTACCTTACCTGTCCTGTTATTGATGAACACCTGGACTTAATTAGTTGGGTTTGGGTAATTGAGGTTTATAAGCGACTTTTATTGATGTTTTGATTTTGAAGTTCTTTTTTTTTAGATGCTTTTTTTAAAGTCTCTGTTGTTTGGTGAGGTTAGGTTTCTTGTGCCAACTAGAATATAATGGCTAATTAGGGTGTGGTTTTATCACCTCAAACTAACATAATAATTAGAGGAACAGAGCCAAAGACTATATAGGTCTTTATTTATGTCAACAAAGATGAAGATTCCAACAAAATTGACCGAAAATCCTCACCAAAATAACGAGTCGTGTCGCAAATTGTTGTTCGTGCAAACTTCCGGTACCTGTGGCGGCCATTACTGGAAATAATTAAGTTGTTTTTTGTATATGGATTTACATGTCTCTTATAACTACTACTACTATTTATATTACGAATACTATTTCTATTAATACTACTATTATTATTACTTTTACTACTACAATACTGCTATTACTACTACTACGAAACTGCGATTACTACTACTACAACTATTACTACTACTATTATTACAACTATTACTACTACTACAACTATTACAACTACAACTATTACTACTACTACAACTACTTCTGAAATTCTAAAAGGTGTGGATGTGGCGAGGCGGCGTGGGCGTAATCATAGCCAAAATACACCTTGGATATATCGATAGGGCGTGGGGAGGAGGCGTGGTGTCAAGACGCACGAGGTGTTTGGGACAATCCTGGCGTGGGAACAAGAGTCACAGGTGTACAAAAAAATTATTTCTGACGAGTCATTCTGAAAGGTAAATGATATATAAATGGTTAAGCAATCTAAACAGACGCAAGGCATTACCCCAAGCACAGAGATGACGTGTTATGGAGTCATTCACACCATAACAGAGCGCCAGTGCAGTCAGAAGATGGGCGATCGTTCGCCTGACGGAGCTTTCATAGACGATGTGAATATTGGATGGAAGGGGAAACCCAGACGTTGTTCATTACTCAAGTATGTTATTACAGGAAGGAAACGAGTATACTTCTGGCGGTTCTTAATGCTCGCGGTGGCGTTGGTTATATGATAAGGACATACTATTTAAAGCACGAGGGTCATGTGGGTGAACAAACACAGTAGTGGAAGTTGTACAGGTGTGAAGGAGGGCAGACCGCTGGCATACCTGTACACTCCGCTTCCTGTTGAGAACCTCAGCAGGATCTGAAAACCCGTTGGAGGACAGCCAATGATGTGGTCGAGGCGAGGTCACACACACGGGTTAAAGGATTACCTGAGAAATTTGATAAATGTTACGTATCTCATTCTGGGAGGGAACGAGGTCGATACTTGATAAAATGCCCGTATAATACACCTGGATATCACCTGTATATTACCTGTTTCCATCAACGATATAAAAGGGAGAGAGAAAGTTTTAATCGTGGCTGGATATGTGAATTGACCTCGATGAGAATTTCAGGTTTTAGGAGGAACAGGTAGTGAGGTGTTCCCGAGCGGCGACACATTACGATTTTTAAAAAGTTTTCTGGAGATTTTCTTGTTTTTCCTCGATGATAATGATGATGGTGATGATGATGATGATGATTATAATGCGGAGGAGGAGGAGGAGGATCGTCGTGCGTGAGGTTTATTTCTTGTGTCTTCTTTTTCATGTCAAGTATCTTCCTCCTCATGTCACATTTTCCACCTCATGTCAAATATCTTCCTCCACCTCATGTCAAATATCTTCCTCCTCCTCATGTCAAATATCTTCCTCCTCCTCATGTCAAAGGTCTTCCTCAGCTCGCAGGAATGTTAAGACGTGTCATAAAAAATGTTGTGTCACCACCACCACCACCACCCACACGCCCTCCACCATACCTACACCATGACTCTACACCTGGACCCGTGGAAGCCAGGAGACCACAAACAGTGCCACTAACTAGGAGACCATCACCAATAGTGCCACTAACCAGGAGACCATAAACAGTGCCACTAACTAGGAGACCATCACCAATAGTGCCACCAACAAACCAGGAGACCATCACCAACAGTGCCACTAACCAGGAGACCATCACCAACAGTGCCACCAACAAACCAGGAGACCATCACCAACAGTGCCACTAACCAGGAGACCATCACCAATAGTGCCACCAACAAACCAGGAGACCATCACCAACAGTGCCACTAACCAGGAGACCATCACCAACAGTGCCACTAACCAGGAGACCATCACCAACAGTGCCACTAACCAGGAGACCATCACCAACAGTGCCACTAACCAGGAGACCATCACCAACAGTGCCACTAACCAGGAGACCATAAACAGTGCCACTAACCAGGAGACCATCACCAACAGTGCCACTAACTAGGAGACCATAAACAGTGCCACCAACCAGGAGACCATCACCAACAGTGCCACCAACCAGGAGACCATCACCAACAGTGCCACTAACCAGGAGACCATCACCAACAGTGCCACTAACCAGGAGACCATAAACAGTGCCACTAACCAGGAGACCATCACCAACAGTGCCACCAACCAGGAGACCATCACCAACAGTGCCACTAACCAGGAGACCATCACCAACAGTGCCACCAACCAGGAGACCATCACCAACAGTGCCACTAACCAGGAGACCATCACCAACAGTGCCACTAACCAGGAGACCATAAACAGTGCCACTAACCAGGAGACCACCATAAACAGTGCCACTAACCAGGAGACCATAAACAGTGCCACCAACCAGGAGACCACCATAAACAGTGCCACCAACCAGGAGACCATCACCAACAGTGCCACTAACCAGGAGACCATAAACAGTGCCACCAACCAGGAGACCACCATAAACAGTGCCACTAACCAGGAGACCATAAACAGTGCCACCAACCAGGAGACCACCATAAACAGTGCCACTAACCAGGAGACCATCACCAACAGTGCCACTAACCAGGAGACCATAAACAGTGCCACTAACCAGGAGACCACCATAAACAGTGCCACTAACCAGGAGACCATCACCAACAGTGCCACTAACCAGGAGACCATCACCAACAGTGCCACCAACCAGGAGACCATCACCAACAGTGCCACTAACCAGGAGACCACCATAAACAGTGCCACCAACCAGGAGACCATCACCAACAGTGCCACTAACCAGGAGACCACCATAAACAGTGCCACCAACCAGGAGACCATCCCCAACAGTGCCACTAACCAGGAGACCACCATAAACAGTGCCACCAACCAGGAGACCACCATAAACAGTGCCACCAACCAGGAGACCACCATAAACAGTGCCACCAACCAGGAGACCATCACTAACAGTGCCACTAACCAGGAGACCATCACCAACAGTGCCACCAACCAGGAGACCATAAACAGTGCCACTAACCAGGAGACCATCACCAACAGTGCCACCAACCAGGAGACCATCACCAACAGTGCCACCAACCAGGAGACCATCACCAACAGTGCCACCAACCAGGAGACCATCACCAACAGTGCCACTAACCAGGAGACCATCACCAACAGTGCCACCAACCAGGAGACCATCACCAACAGTGCCACCAACCAGGAGACCATCACCAACAGTGCCACCAACCAGGAGACCATCACCAACAGTGCCACCAACCAGGAGACCATCACCAACAGTGCCACTAACCAGGAGACCATCACCAACAGTGCCACCAACCAGGAGACCATCACCAACAGTGCCACTAACCAGGAGACCATCACCAACAGTGCCACTAACCAGGAGACCATCACCAACAGTGCCACCAACCAGGAGACCATCACCAACAGTGCCACCAACCAGGAGACCATCACCAACAGTGCCACCAACCAGGAGACCATCACCAACAGTGCCACCAACCAGGAGACCATCACCAACAGTGCCACTAACCAGGAGACCATCACCAACAGTGCCACCAACCAGGAGACCATCACCAACAGTGCCACCAACCAGGAGACCATCACCAATAGTGCCACCAACCAGGAGACCATCACCAACAGTGCCACCAACCAGGAGACCATCACCAACAGTGCCACCAACCAGGAGACCATCACCAACAGTGCCACCAACCAGGAGACCATCACCAACAGTGCCACCAACCAGGAGACCATCACCAACAGTGCCACCAACCAGGAGACCATCACCAACAGTGCCACCAACCAGGAGACCATCACCAACAGTGCCACCAACCAGGAGACCATCACCAACAGTGCCACCAACCAGGAGACCATCACCAACAGTGCCACTAACCAGGAGACCATCACCAACAGTGCCACCAACCAGGAGACCATCACCAACAGTGCCACCAACCAGGAGACCATCACCAACAGTGCCACCAACCAGGAGACCATCACCAACAGTGCCACTAACCAGGAGACCATCACCAACAGTGCCACCAACCAGGAGACCATCACCAACAGTGCCACCAACCAGGAGACCATCACCAACAGTGCCACCAACCAGGAGACCATCACCAACACTGACCTAAATTTCACCCCCTCCCCACCTTTCCCCCTCACCCCTCAACCCCCCCCCCCCCTCCCTCCCCCGTAGAGGGCACAGAAATCTACCCAGGGTGTATAGGAGTAAACTTGGTCGTGGGAACATTCTTCTTTGCTCACGGTTTAGGCATTTCCCGAACAAGTCATCTACCTCCCCCGCCCCGCCTCGCCCCGCCCCGCCCCACCCCACCCCACCCCACCCCACCCCGCCTCGCCCCGCCCCGCCTCGCCCCGCCCCGCCTCGCCCTACCTCGCCTCACTGACCTAAAGGTGACGCAGACGATGGGAAAAAAAACCGATTCTTAAACACTCCTTCGCTAGTTTTTCCCTTGGGTTGAAAAAAAAAATAACTCTGTTGCTTTAAATCTTTGACTAAAAATAAATAAAATGGTGACGAAATTGGGTTGTGACTCTACTGTAATTGGAATGTTTTTGTTGTTTTTGTTTTCTCTTCTCAATATCCGGGTGTAATTTTTTTTTTGTTCCAATCTTCCCGTATCTAATATTTTGTTGTTGTTGTTTTTGTGTGTATATCTTTCTTTCTCCCTCTTATTTTTTTTGTCTATTACCTTGTTTCTCTATCTCCATTTTTATCTCATTATCTTTAATCCTCATTTCCCTTTATCTCTTTTCCTATCTCTTTTATCTTTAGTCTCTCTTTCTATCCCTCTATCTTTCCTATTTTTTATCTTTCTTGTTCTGCCTCCATCATTATCTCTCTATCCACCCTTTTCTTTCTCTCTCTCTCTCTGTCTGTCTGTCTGTCTGTCTCTTTATCTCAAGTTCTCTGTCTTCATCCTTTTATCTCCTCTCTCCTCTCTCTCTCTCTCTCTCTCTCTCTCTCTCTCTCTCTCTCTCTCTCTCTTCGTGTATGTTGTCTCCAAATAACAAAGTTCTCATTGGTCCAATCTTTCTTCTTCTGGTGTCTGGACATCATAAATCACGGTTCTCATTGGTCCAGCGTTACCTCCAAGGGGTCGTGGACTCACTAAAGGAATCAGGCAATATGGCCGATGGTTGAGCCTGTGACTCGACTTCCGCGTTCCTCCTTCACGACGCAACCATCTCTAGGCCACTTACGTCTTGTGTCGCTGTTATAAGTGTGTCGCTGTTATAAGTGTGTTGTTGTTATAAGTGTGTCGTTGTTATAAGTGTGTTGTTGTTATAAGTGTGTTGTTGTTATAAGTGTGTCGTTGTTATAAGTGTGTCGCTGTTATAAGTGTGTTGTTGTTATAAGTGTGTCGCTGTTATAAGTGTGTCGCTGTTATAAGTGTGTTGTTGTTATAAGTGTGTCGTTGTTATAAGTGTGTCGCTGTTATAAGTGTGTTGTTGTTATAAGTGTGTCGTTGTTATAAGTGTGTTGTTGTTATAAGTGTGTCGTTGTTATAAGTGTGTTGTTGTTATAAGTGTGTCGTTGTTATAAGTGTGTCGCTGTTATAAGTGTGTTGTTGTTATAAGTGTGTCGCTGTTATAAGTGTGTCGCTGTTATAAGTGTGTTGTTGTTATAAGTGTGTCGTTGTTATAAGTGTGTCGCTGTTATAAGTGTGTTGTTGTTATAAGTGTGTCGTTGTTATAAGTGTGTTGTTGTTATAAGTGTGTCGTTGTTATAAGTGTGTCGTTGTTATAAGTGTGTTGTTGTTATAAGTGTGTCGTTGTTATAAGTGTGTCGTTGTTATAAGTGTGTTGTTGTTATAAGTGTGTCGTTGTTATAAGTGTGTTGTTGTTATAAGTGTGTCGTTGTTATAAGTGTGTCGTTGTTATAAGTGTGTCGTTGTTATAAGTGTGTTGTTGTTATAAGTGTGTCGCTGTTATAAGTGTGTTGTTGTTATAAGTGTGTCGTTGTTATAAGTGTGTTGTTGTTATAAGTGTGTCGTTGTTATAAGTGTGTCGTTGTTATAAGTGTGTCGTTGTTATAAGTGCGTCGTTGTTATAAGTGTGTTGCTGTTATAAGTGTGTCGTTGTTATAAGTGTATCGCTGTTATAAGTGTGTCGCTGTTATAAGTGTGTCGTTGTTATAAGTGTGTCGTTGTTATAAGTGTGTCGTTGTTATAAGTGTGTTGTTGTTATAAGTGTGTCGTTGTTATAAGTGTGTCGTTGTTATAAGTGTGTCGTTGTTATAAGTGTGTTGTTGTTATAAGTGTGTCGTTGTTATAAGTGTGTCGTTGTTATAAGTGTGTCGTTGTTATACGTGTGTTGTTGTTATAAGTGTGTCGTTGTTATAAGTGTGTTGTTGTTATACGTGTGTTGTTGTTATAAGTGTGTTGTTGTTATAAGTGTGTTGTTGTTATAAGTGTGTTGTTGTTATAAGTGAGTTGTTGTTATAAGTGTGTTGTTGTTATAAGTGTGTTGTTGTTATAAGTGTGTTGTTGTTATAAGTGTGTCATTGTTATAAGTGTATTGTTGTTATAAGTGAGTTGTTGTTATAAGTGTGTCGTTGTTATAAGTGTGTTGTTGTTATAAGTGAGTTGTTGTTATAAGTGTGTTGTTGTTATAAGTGTGTCGTTGTTATAAGTGAGTCGTTGTTATAAGTGTGTTGTTGTTATAAGTGAGTTGTTGTTATAAGTGTGTTGTTGTTATAAGTGTGTTGTTGTTATAAGTGTGTCGTTGTTATAAGTGTTTTGTTGTTATAAGTGTGTTGTTGTTATAAGTGTGTCGTTGTTATAAGTGTGTCGTTGTTATAAGTGTGTTGTTGTTATAAGTGTTTTGTTGTTATAAGTGTGTTGTTATAAGTGTGTCGTTGTTATAAGTGTGTCGTTGTTATAAGTGTGTCGTTGTTATAAGTGTGTTGCTATAAGTGTGTTGTTGTTATAAGTGTGTCGTTGTTATAAGTGTGTCGTTGTTATAAGTGTGTTGTTGTTATAAGTGTGTTGTTGTTATAAGTGTGTTGTTGTTATAAGTGTGTCGTTGTTATAAGTGTGTCGTTGTTATAAGTGTGTCGTTGTTATAAGTGTGTTGCTATAAGTGTGTTGTTGTTATAAGTGTGTCGTTGTTATAAGTGTGTTGTTGTTATAAGTGTGTTGTTGTTATAAGTGTGTTGTTGTTATAAGTGTGTTGTTGTTATAAGTGTGTCGTTGTTATAAGTGTGTCGTTGTTATAAGTGTGTTGCTATAAGTGTGTTGTTGTTATAAGTGTGTTGTTGTTATAAGTGTGTCGTTGTTATAAGTGTGTTGTTGTTATAAGTGTGTCGTTGTTATAAGTGTGTTGTTGTTATAAGTGTGCTGTTGTTATAAGTGTGTCGTTGTTATAAGTGTGTTGTTGTTATAAGTGTGTCGTTGTTATAAGTTTGTTGTTGTTAATTTATTTATTTTATTTATAAGTGAATTTTTTGTTGGTTTAAGTTTTTTGTTATGTTTTTACTTAATGTTTTTTGTATATAATTAATGAATTATATTTATCAATTACTTATAAACATGTTTAAAACGTGTATGGTGTCAGTAGCATCCCAGAGATGTTTGTGTTATGGTGTCAGTGTTGTCAATGTTGTTCCAGAGTTGTATGGTGTTATGGTGTCAGTGTTGTCAATGTTGTCCCAGAGTTGTATGGTTGTCAGTGTTGTCAATGTTGTCCCAGAGTTGTATGGTGTCAGTGTTGTCAATGTTGTCCCAGAGTTGTATGGTATCAGTGTTGTCAATGTTGTCCCAGAGTTGTATGGTGTCAGTGTTGTCAATGTTGTCCCAGAGTTGTATGGTGTCAGTGTTGTCAATGTTGTCCCAGAGTTGTATGGTGTCAGTGTTGTCAATGTTGTCCCAGAGTTGTATGGTGTCAGTGTTGTCAATGTTGTCCCAGAGTTGTATGGTGTCAGTGTTGTCAATGTTGTTCCAGAGTTGTATGGTGTTATGGTGTCAGTGTTGTCAATGTTGTTCCAGAGTTGTATGGTGTTATGGTGTCAGTGTTGTCAATGTTGTCCCAGAGTTGTATGGTGTCAGTGTTGTCAATGTTGTCCCAGAGTTGTATGGTGTCAGTGTTGTCAATGTTGTCCCAGAGTTGTATGGTGTCAGTGTTGTCAAGGTTGTCCAAAATTTCTACCGGGTCTTTGAGGGGTCGGTTCTTTGACCTGTCCTCGAACACACACACACACACACACACACACACACTTACCTATAATGTACCACAGGAATTCAGGAAATACATGACCTTTTGTACCCCGTTTGCATTGTTTGAAAGTTTTTTGTAATATAAAAGACTGTAAATTTTAATGAGTCACATGATTGTGGAGATTTGTCGAGTTTGAAAGGATTGTTGCAATAGAATTTTACATAAGGTAGTCTAATGCTATGTAGTGTAGCCTTATATTTAGACAAGAGTAGCCTAATTTTAGACTGAGTAGCCTAATTTTAGACAAGAGTAGCCTAATTTTAGACAAGAGTAGCCTAATTTTAAACTGGGTAACCTTGTGTAATTCATAAGGCTCGCTGAAATATATGACTCAGGATTACAGCATATAACAAATTATTGCATCATTTAACTTCGTATTGCAACATGTAGCTACTTAGTATTAATATCTAACTACGAATTACAGTATATTTCTATGTATTACAATGTTCCCGTATTACAACATAGTTTTACATATTACAGTATATTATTACGTATTGCAGTATTGCTACGTATTACAGTATGATTCTAACGTGTTGCTAGAATCGTTAACAATACTGAAATAAGGTACAGGTTTCTTCCGTTAATGGCGACTTGGTCTTACCTTGACAGAACGTGTGCCAAGCTAATTAATTCTTCTTTCTTTC
This sequence comes from Homarus gammarus, assembly GCA_958450375.1. NCBI lineage: Eukaryota > Metazoa > Arthropoda > Malacostraca > Decapoda > Nephropidae > Homarus > Homarus gammarus. The sequence goes on along the minus strand of CAUDMG010001246.1, from coordinate 1,008,475 downwards.
TTCTTCTTTCCTCTTCTTTGTTATTTTTTTTTTCGTATTTCTTGCCACTTATTATTTTCCTGTTCCCATTAGTTGTTTTTCTATTGTTTTTGTTTTCTATTGTTTTTTTTATTCGGTTTTCTTTTTATTTCATTCCGTTTTCTTTGTTTTTATCGACTTTGTGGTGTATTTATTTGTCTTTGTTAATTTCTTTATTTGTCAGTTTTACAATTATATTTATTACATTTGACACAAGTCTTCTCATAGGTCAGTCTCAGCTCAGGGTTGACCAATGAAAACGCTCCAATTAAATACTGTCGAAATAGAACCAATAAGGATGTTTGTTTATAACGTCAGCGTCACCTCGTATCAAATGCTGTAAAACTGGAACCAATGAGAATATTCGTTGTAAAGTACCACAGGGGAAAAGACCAATGAAAAGACTGTTTATTGAGTACTGTAAAAAATTAGACCAATGAAATCGCTCCTATAAAAACAACCAATGAAAACACCAAATACTTTAACCAGGTACCCAATCAGAAAGGTGCGTGTAAAGGCTAACGGGATGAGTTCACTTCACGTCACCAATATGGCTGTCAGCTGTAAACATATCTTGAAAACGTATAATTTTTTTGTATTTATTTTCTTTTTTTACAAACTAACAATACCTTTAAGACATAACGGGGTCCAAGAGGGCTATTTTTTTTTTTCTCGTAATGGAGGAAAGCCCATAATTTAACTCCTTATTCTCTTCTGCTCATTCATACGATATTAGTAATTACATGACTCTCTGGTCGTTAATGTAGGGTTAAATAGGGTGGAGCGGGGAGGGGGGGAGACGTAAGGTTAAATGGGGTTAGATTAAACTACTTATTCTACTCGTAGTTATATGTACAGATTAAGTTAGGTTTAATGAGTCTTGAGTAATATAGATGAAGGTAGAAGTTAATGTTAATGTAGAAGTTAATATGAGAATTAGTATTTGTGGGATTACCTGGAGATTATTTACCTTAGTGTTGTCACCTGATGATTAATTACCCGATATGTTACCTAAGGGGGGGGGGGGGTAGGTTAGGTTAGGTTTGTATAAATCATAGATAATAGTCAAGGTGTTGCTTCGTGTAAACAAACTATCATTACCTTCCCTTGTCTCAGGTGTAACTAATTAACTCCTCTGGACATCACTTTATAGTTAGTAACGTCTTCTGAGTATTAAAACTATTAGGCCCTCATAGACGTAAGTGTGAGTGTGTGTGTGTGTGTGTGTGTGTGTGAGTTACTCTTAAGGGCGTATCACATCACCTCGATACCTGGGAACCTCACCTTTATGTACCTGTTTTGATCTTGTCACCTCTTGATAATTTTTTTCATCAGGATTTCCCAGTTTTTATTTTATTTTTATTTTTATTTTTATTTTTATTTTATTAGTTCATTGACATTTATTAATATAGTTTAGAGGAAATTCAGTTAGTTATTAAAGATGGCTGCCACAAAGGTGAGTTGATTAGTGTGTGGAGCCAAAAGAAAATAAAATCGTCACCTGTAATCGGGAAGGGCGGCGTTGACAGCGTGACCGATTTACTCCTGAAATCTGAAGTCCCCCCCCCCTCTCTCTCTCTCTCTCTCTCTCTCTCTCTCTCTCTCTCTCTCTCTTTCAAGATATTCGGAATTCTTAAAGCCATGTGAGGGAGAGAACTGTCCACACACACACACACACACACTGTCGAAATAACCGTTGTTTAGAAAGTGGTTAATAAATTCGCCTCGTGGACTTAACAGTTTATAAAAGCAGAATCCACTAAACTTTTCCATTAAACTGGTCATACGATAAATAAACTAATATTTATTTACTTCAACTTATAATCACAATACCATTTCTCACCACTAAGAGTTTGTTGAGTTTCTGTGAGTCTTAATTACTAATGTTCTGAGTATTGTACATCACACCACGTGTCTTTTAAGTTCATCTCTGTGTTGGGGGTTATTGTTGGAGGTTGTTGTTGGAGGTTGTTGTTGGAGGGTGTTGTTGGAGGTTGTTGTTGAAGGGTGTTGTTGGAGGTTGTTGTTGGAGGTTGTTGTTGGAGGTTGTGGTTGGAGGTTGTTGTTGGTGGTTGTGGTTGGTGGTTGTGGTTGGAGGTTGTGGTTGGAGGTTGTTGTTGGAGGGTGTTGGAGGTTGTTGTTGGAGGTTGTGGTTGGAGGTTGTGGTTGGAGGTCGTGGTTGGAGGTTGTTGTTGGAGGGTGTTGTTGGAGGTTGTTGTTGGAGGTTGTGGTTGGAGGTTGTGGTTGGAGGGTGTTGTTGGAGGTTGTTGTTGGAGGTTGTTGTTGGAGGTTATTGTTGGAGGTTGTTGTTGGAGGTTGTTGTTGGAGGTTGTTGTTGAAGGGTGTTGTTGGAGGTTGTTGTTGGAGGTTGTTGTTGGAGGTTGTTGTTGGAGGTTGTTGCTAGAGGTTACTGTTGGATATTATTGTTGAGGGTTACTGTTGGAGGGTACTTTTTGAAGTTACTGTTTGAGATTACTGCTGGAGATTGTTGTTGGAGGATACTGTGGGTAATTACTGTTGGAGATTACTGTTAGTGATTATTGTTGGAGATTACTGTTGGAGATCACTGTTGGAGGTGAACACGTTCGTCATCTCGCCACACACCAAGTAGACCAAGAGAGCCCGAGCAACAATTTCACGTGTTACAAATTTTTACAGCTTCGCGTGGCCAAAAATTGCTAATCCAGTTTCTCGCAAATCAAGTTCTTTCGTCTCTATGCATTTTTCCACCGTATGGTTAAGGAATATTAAAATGCAGTCAACGGAAACGAATTTCGCAATGCATTAGTGAGCAGGAGGAGTTTTGGAGTGACCCGCCCACACGCCCACACCAAGCGCCCATGTCAGCCACCACTACCCTCCTCCCACATCTATTAAACTGTGATAAATTCCTTTTTTTCTTCTTCTGGATATTATCACAAACGTCCTCACAACTTGCATTATACAACTTGTTTTTCTTCATCCTCTTAACTATTTAATGTAGTCATTTCAACTAGACAGTCATTAAACATTCGTGTTAATAATATTTCTTTGGAGTTATATTTCATCTTTAAATGTGTTCTCGTCTCTAATAAGAATACGGGGCGGAAGATTTAAAGAGGCCATAAGAACGTATGTTGACGACTTGTCTCATTAACACTGAGATGAAGATTAGATCAGGAGTCCCCAGCCTGTGAGTGTTAACAAAAGTCGACCTCCTCCTTCACACTACCCAACACACTCGACCATCTGGTTAAATTAGGCATAGCTCTATATTGCCACCGGAGGCTTATCACGGCCAAATATCTCCCGCAGCATTTAAACAAGAGGATTACGTTTTAAATGCCTTAAGTAATGGCTTGACCTTTTGGCATTTAAGACACAAGGTCACCTCATTTCAGAAAGGGACGAGGAAATGACCAGGTACAGAGACCAATTTGATATAAAGGTCAAGTCTGAGGATCACTCGGGGTCAGTCAGCGGCTTGAGGGTGAGCTGTGAGGGATGGAACGGCCAAGTCACAGCAAGTGTTCATCAATCATCAGCTGGCGACGAGTAGGAGAGGAACATGGAACTTGGATAAGACTTCACTTAGTGTAGTCGAGGAGGTGGTGGTGGTGGTGGTTGTTGGTCGTCTTAGGTGGTTGTTGTGGTTGTGTAAGTGGTTGTGGTTGTGTAAGTGGTGTGATTGGTCGTGTTAGTTCTCCTTCCTTCCTCCCTCCTTCTTCCTCCCTCCTCTTCTTTCCCCCTTCCCATCTTTCTTCTCTCTCCCTAACCCCCCTCCCACATCATCCTTCCCCCACCTCTCCATTCCCCCCTCCCCAACCCTCCTTCCCCCTTCCCCATTCTTCTTCCCCCTCCCCAACCCTCCTCCCCCTCCCCATCCTCCTTCCCTCTCCCGTTCTCCCCTCCTTTCCTCCCATTCATTCTCCCACTTATCCTTCCCACCGCTCCTCTCCTAACATCCCTTCCTCTCCTCCTTCTGTGCCGCTGCCCCCTCCTCCTCCTCCTCCTCGTCTTCTTCAGGGTACACGCGACGGGACGAGGGTCAGAGAAGATATTGTGGCCGTAAAGAATATTAATGTCAGGCTTCTCTCTCTCTCACCTCTCTCTCTCTCTCTCTCTCTCTCTCTCTCTCTCTCTCTCTCTCCTAGTGTATTGCTCACGCTGTTTATGCAAATGAATCGATCCTAATCAGAGGGTGTGGGAAACAACGGTGAAAATAAGACAAATGAAAAGTTGTGGTTTTATACTAGTGACCTGTTTCTCGTTTTGTTGTTTTCGTCTCCCTTTTTCTCCTTTTTATTCTTCTCTTCCTTCTTTTTCATCTTTCTCTTCTTCTTTTTCTTCCTCCTTCTCCTCCTTTCTCATGTTTCCCGTCTTTCTGTTCGTCCTCTTTAATTTTCTTCTTTCAGATCCTCCTCCTCCTCCTCGTCTTCCTTATCTTCTGTCTCCTCCTTCTTTTCTTTCTCCTCCTCCTCCTCTTCTTCTTTCTCCTTCTCTCCCTTTCTCATCCTTCTCTTCTCCTTTCTTTTCTTCCTTTTCATTTTCTTCTTTTATATCTTCCTCCTCCTTCTATTCTTCCTTATTTTCTTCCCTTTCCTTTATTTTTCCTTCGACTTCCCTTTCTCCCCTTTTCTCATCCTTCCCATCTCCTTCTCTTCTTCCTCTTCCTTCTTTTCACCCTCCTCAATTTCATTGTATTTCTGCATCTTTTCATCATCATTCCGTTTGTCATCTTCTTCCTCCTATTCTTGTTTACACCCTTTTCCTCATTATCACCCTTCTCCTCCTCCTCTTCATCATCTTGTCCTCCTAGTCCCTTTTCTTTCATCTCCTTCTCTTATTCTTCTCCTTCCCATTTCCTTTTCCCTCTCTTTTTTCTCCTCCTTCTCCTCCCTTTTCTTTCTTTTCCCTCTCATCATCCTCCTCCTCCTCCTGCTTCCCACTCTCTCTCTCTCTCTCTCTCTCTCTCTCTCTCTCTCTCTCTCTCTCAACACATCAGAAGTATAAATTGAGAAAAAATATTGGAAAGAAGTAATAGAACAACGCTGTTAGAGAGAGACGGAGAGAGAGAGAGAGAGAGAGAGAGAGAGAGAGAGAGAGAGATAATCGTATAAATCAACTGAATACTGTAATAATATCTCAAAACTAACACTTAACCATTTGAAACACACACACTCTAGTGTTTCTTCAATGTCAGCAACACTAAGACGAAGACGTGATTAAGGCGACATTCAGGTTGGCATTGTTGTGGGGACTCGCCTCTATAGACCTCACCCACGCTAAGTCTTGCCTCTGCTGTATTCTGGGTGTGGGGAGGGGGGGGGGGAGGTGTGGGTGGGGGGTGGTGTGGGGGGGGGGGGTAATAGGCTATAACATCAGTAAACATACAAGTCGTGATGAGGGGGAGGGGAGGGGGGGGGTCCTTAATAGGAAGTAATATATTGAATAATCAGAAGAGAAAAATTAAAACGTGTGTGTGTGTGTGTGTGTGTGTGTGTGTGTGTGTGTGTGTAAACGTTTACTTTCACTGTTCTATCATTGTCTTGTTCCATTGTTTATAAAATCTGATGGTAACTTTAGCCCTCCCTAGTCACCCTCATGACCCGACCCTCCTCCAATAGTGGTGTACTGACACACTTACACTTAGGTATACGCACAGACAGATACACTTACAGGTAGATATATGAACAAACAGATACACGTACATATAGGTATACATAGATATACATACAGGTAGATTATATATACAGGTAAATGCACACATACATATACAGGTACAAGCACATATTACAGGTAGACATAACAGATTTCAAAATAACAAATGCTTATCACTGTATACACTCAGCCATGCCATCTTGTACACTGTGACTACCCTGTGAGTATAACGGGGCGTGCCAGCAGTGTCGTTGCCTCACGGGGGAAAGAGTGAAAACAAGATGGGGGTCCACAGCCAGAGGGGGAGCTGACGGAGTGAGCGGAACAAATGACCCGCGACATGCGCAGGTCACAGGTCAGCCAGGTAGGTGAAGGGGGGGAGAGAAGGGAAGGAACGTAAGAAGGGAGAGATAGGGAAAAAGGAATGAATGAGGGAGGGAGAGAAGGAAGGGAAGGAAGAAGGGTGAGTAAGGCAAGAAAAGAGGAAGGAAGGAAGGAAGGAAGGAAGGAAGGAAGGAGGCTTTAGTAGTGGTATCCTTCATCTCCAGGGCTGCGTGAGAAACAAACTTGGAGAGGTTTATTAAAATGTTCTCAGCCGTAAAAGAGAAGCAGCTCGTTCTTATTTGTGACTCTTAAGATCATTCCTACTAGTAATATTAACACAAGATAAATAATGATAGGTGGCGAAAGTAGTGAGGATGATGGAGGAGGCATGATGGGGAGAACAGTAAAGGTGAAAATAACGAAATGGTTATGAATGATATGATGTTTTTATAGTGATGGTGATGGTGATGATGATGGTGATGGTGGTGATGATGATGATGATGATGATGATGATGATGGTGGTGATGATGGTGATGATGATGATGATGATGATGATGGTGGTGATGATGGTGGTGATGGTGATGATGATGGTGATGGTGATGGTGGTGGTGATGATGATGATGATGATGATGATGGTGGTGATGGTGATGATGATGGTGATGGTGGTGATGATGATGATGATGGTGGTGATGGTGATGATGATGGTGGTGATGGTGATGATGATGGTGGTGATGATGATGATGGTGGTGATGGTGATGATGGTGGTGGTGATGATGATGATGATGATGATGGTGGTGATGGTGATGATGATGATGATGGTGATGATGATGATGATCGTGAGTTAAGATTGAAAATTAATGAAAAAAAAATACACGAATGAAATATGAATTTTTTCACTATATCAAACGAATCACGAGACCTGTGCATATAAATCAATTGATATATTTAAGAAAAAAAAATGATATTAATATAAAATTGAGGATTCTTAACCAATAAAAAAAATAAAATTCTCCTAAGAAAAAATCTTAAAAATACTCAAATAACCTAAAAAATTCTTTAAGTCATTGTAAACATTAGGCTACCTGATAAATATGTCTCAGGTGTGTTTAATTAGCCTTCTAAAACATCTCGTAGGACACCTGGGAGATATACAAGTGATTCTAAGGAGGGTGAGGCAGGACCCTTAAGATAACATCAGTACTAGTTTGTTGCACGGTGAGAGAGAGAGAGAGAGAGAGAGAGAGAGAGAGAGAGCAACCAATATTAAACCTTATAGAGGAAAGTAAAAGCCGAGTGTTTTGTTCATATTGTTTATTTTCTTGATAAAATTATAAAATACAAAAGTTTGGATATTTTTTAGGTCTATTTTATGTATTTTTTCGATAAATATAAAACCGACGTTACACAGACACACCTTATGGTAAATTCTACGACGCTTTAGCATACAAGTGGCGTTCATTCTTGTTGTTATTGTGGGTTAATTTTTAAAGGAGTCAAATGCCACGAAAAATTATATAATCAGTTTATATTTTACCTGACAATACTTATTTTACCTGATTACTTATTTTACCTGATTACTTATTTTACCTGACAATACTTATTTTACCTGATTACTTATTTTACCTGTCAATACTTATTTTACCCTCAGTGGACACCTGTTTATGGAAATATATCTCATAAAGGTTCCCATAAATTAGTGTAATCGTGTTTGTTTGTTTTTCTAATTCAATGGGTCAATTGTCACGTGAAATTCCTATACAGATTACTGAAGTCCTGCCATATCCTTCCATTATATTTGACCAGATGAAGGAAACCCTACCACATCCTTTTATTACATTTAACCAGATGAAAGGAATCCTACCATATCCTTCCTTTACATTTGACCATATGAAGGACTCCTACCATATCCTTGTATAACCAAACTAGACTTAGTGTGCCACAGACAGCCGTCGCTTGACAACATATACAACCTGATGTAAACAACTGTGATGTTACGTGCTCCTTTATTGACCTCACAGGGGTCAAAGGTCAATTATAACAGCCGGATTTATGGTTTACGAAATGAGTTGGGTGAGGAGGAGGAGCATATTGCATTCACCCGTGTGTGTGTGTGTGTGTGTGTGTGTGGAAACTGTACTTTTTATTTAATTTATTTATTTATTTATTCATTTGTTTGTTTGTTTGTTTGTTTGTTTGTTTGAAGGGTAATAGCCAAAAAGTGATTATATTATTTGGTTATAAGTTGTTGTTCTTATAATAATATAGATATAACAAAGAACAACTATATCATTAATTACTATACTTACACAGGAACTCTTAGACCACCTTATACGATATAGTTTCACACCTATATCATCCTATATCAGTGGAGGTATAACGAGGAGACTAAACATAGGTAGTTATTGTAAGTACACAGGGACTCTTAGACCACCTTATACGATATAGTTTCACACCTATATCATCCTATATCAGTGGAGGTATAACGAGGAGACTAATATAGGTAGTTATTGTAAGTACATAGGGACCTTTCGATCACCTTGTGTATGGCTGGAACAAGGAACACGATTGGTCAGGTTATCTGTTCCTGAGGTAGAACTTATCTGTATTGTCAGTTAGGTTGTTAAGTATTGTGTATCAGGTAATGTTTGTTGGGGGGGGGTAAGGTTTGTTGGGGGGGGTAAGGTTTGTTGTTTGTTGGGGGGTAAGGTTTGTTGGGGGGGGTAAGGTTTGTTGTTTGTGGGGGTATGGTTTGTTGTTTGTGGGGGGTAAGGTTTGTTGGGGTGGGTAAGGTTTGTTGTTTGTTGGGGTAAGGTTTGTTGGGGTGGGTAAGGTTTGTTGTTTGTGGGGGGGTAAGGTTTGTTGGGGTGGGTAAGGTTTGTTGTTTGTTGGGGGGTAAGGTTTGTTGGGGGGGTAAGGTTTGTTGGGGGGGTAAGGTTTGTTGGGAGGGTAAGGTTTGTTGGGGGGGTAAGGTTTGTTGGGGGGTAAGGTTTGGTGTTTGTTGGGAGGGTAAGGTTTGTTGTTTGTTGGGGGTAAGGTTTGTTGTTTGTTGGGGGGTAAGGTTGTGTTTGTTGGGGGGTAAGGTTGTTGTTGTTGGGGGGGTAAGGTTTGTTGTTTGTTGGGGGGGTAAGGTTTGTTGGGGGGGTAAGGTTTGTTGGGGGGTTAAGGTTTGTTGTTGTGGGGGGTAAGGTTTGTTGTTTGGGGGGTAAGGTTTGTTTGGGGGGGTAAGGTTTGTTGGTTGTTGGGGGGTAAGGTTTGTTGGGGGGTAAGGTTTGTGTTTGTTGGGGGGTAAGGTTGTGTTGTTGGGGGGGTAAGGTTGTGTTGTTTGGGGGGTAAGGTTTGTTGTTGTTGGGGGTAAGGTTGTTGTTTGGGGGGTAAGGTTTGTTGTTTGTTGGGGGGTAAGGTTTGTTGGGGGGTAAGGTTTGTTGTTGTGGGGGTAAGGTTTTGTTTGGGGGGGTAAGGTTTGGGTTTGTTGGGGGGTAAGGTTTGTTGGGGGGGTAAGGTTTGTTGTTTGTTGGGAGTAAGGTTTGTTGGGGGTAAGGTTTGTTGGGGGGTAAGGTTGTTGGGGGGGTAAGGTTTGTTGTTTGTTGGGGGTGAGGTTTGTTGGGGGGTAAGGTTTGTTGGGGGGTAAGGTTTGTTGGGGGGGTAAGGTTTGTTGGGGGGGTAAGGTTTGTTGGGGGGGTAAGGTTTGTTGGGGGGGTAAGGTTTGTTGTTTGTTGGGGGTAAGGTTTGTTGTTTGTTGGGAGGGTAAGGTTTGTTGGGGGGTAAGGTTTGTTGGGTGGGGTAAGGTTGTTGTTTGTTGGGGGTAAGGTTTGTTGGGGGTAAGGTTTGTTGGGGGGGTAAGGTTTGTTGGGGGGTAAGGTTAGTTGGGGGGTAAGGTTTGTTGGGGGGGGTTAGGTTTGTTGGGGGGGGTAAGGTTTGTTGGGGGGTAAGGTTGTTGTTTGTTGGGGGGGTAAGGTGTTGTTGTGGGGGGGTAAGGTTTGTTGTTGTTGGGGGGTAAGGTTTGTTGTTTGTTGGGGGGTAAGGTTTGTTAGGGGGTAAGGTTTGTTAGGGGAGTAAGGTTTGTGTTTGTTGGGGGGTAAGGTTTGTTGTTTGTTGGGGGTGTAAGGTTTGTTGTTTGTTGGGGGTAAGGTTTGTTGGGGGGTAAGGTTTGTTAGGGGGGTAAGGTTTGTTAGGGGGTAAGGTTTGTTGCTTGTTGGGGGGTAAGGTTTGTTGTTTGTTGGGGGTAAGGTTTGTTGGGGGGTAAGGTTTGTTGGGGGGGTAAGGTTTGTTGGGGGGGTAAGGTTTGTTGGGTGGGGTAAGGTTTGTTGGGGGATAAGGTTTGTTGGGGGGGTAAGGTTTGTTGGGGGGTAAGGTTTGTTGGGGCTGGGTAAGGTTTGTTGGGGGGGTTAGGTTTGTTAGGGGGGGTAAGGTTTGTTGTTTGTTGGGGGGGTAAGGTTTGTTGTTTGTTGGGGGGTAAGGTTTGTTGTTTGTTGGGGGGTAAGGTTTGTTGTTTGTTGGGGGGTAAGGTTTGTTAGGGGGGTAAGGTTTGTTAGGGGAGTATGGTTTGTTGTTTGTTGGGGGTAAGGTTTGTTGTTTGTTGGGGGTAAGGTTTGTTGTTTGTTGGTGGAGTAAGGTTTGTTGTTTGTTGGGGGTAAGGTTTGTTGTTTGTTGGGGGGTAAGGTTTGTTGTTTGTTGGGGGTAAGGTTTGTTATTTGTTGGGGGTAAGGTTTGTTGTTTGTGGGGGGGGGTAAGGTTTGTTGTTTGTTGGGGGGTAAGGTTTGTGGTTTGTTGGGGGTAAGGTTTGTGGTTTGTTGGGGGGTAAGGTTTGTTGTTTGTTGGGGGGGTAAGGTTTGTTGTTTGTTGGGGGGGTAAGGTTTGTTGTTTGTTGGGAGGGTAAGGTTTGTTGTTTGTTGGGAGGTAAGGTTTGTTGTTTGTTGGGGGGTAAGGTTTGTTGTTTGTTTGGGGTAAGGTTTATTAGGGGGTAAGGTTTGTTGTTTGTTGGGGGGTAAGGTTTGTTGTTTGTTGGGGGTAAGGTTTGTTGTTTGTTGGGAGGTAAGGTTTGTTGTTTGTTGGGGGGTAAGGTTTGTTGTTTGTTGGGGGGTAAGGTTTGTTGTTTGTTGGGGGTAAGGTTTGTTAGGGGGGTAAGGTTTGTTAGGGGGTAAGGTTTGTTGTTTGTTGGGGGTAAGGTTTGTTAGGGGGGTAAGGTTTGTTGTTTGTTGGGGGGGTAAGGTTTGTTGGGGGGGTAAGGTTTGTTGGGGGTAAGGTTTGTTGTTTGTTGGGGGTAAGGTTTGTTGTTTGTTAGGGGGGTAAGGTTTGTTGGGGGGGTAAGGTTTGTTGTTTGTTGGGGGGTAAGGTTTGTTGTTTGTTGGGGGGGTAAGGTTTGTTGTTTGTTGGGGGAAGGTTTGTTGTTTGTTGGGGGGGTAAGGTTTGTTGGGGGGGTAAGGTTTGTTGGGGGGGTAAGGTTTGTTGGGGGGGTAAGGTTTGTTGGGGGGGTAAGGTTTGTTGGGGGGGTAAGGTTTGTTGGGGGGGGTAAGGTTTGTTGTTTGTTGGGGGGGTAAGGTTTGTTGGGGGGTTAAGGTTTGTTGTTTGTTTGGGGGTAAGGTTTGTTGTTTGTTGGGGGGAAAGGGTTGTTGTTTTTGGGGGGGTAAGGTATGTTGTTTGTTGGCGGTAAGGTTTGTTGGGGGGGTAAGGTTTGTGGGGGGTAAGGTTTGTTGTTTGTTGGGGGGTAAGGTTTGTTGTTTGTTGGGGGGTAGGGTTTGTTGGGGGTAAGGTTTGTTGTTTGTTGGGGGTAAGGTTTGTTGTTTGTTGGGGGTAAGGTTTGTTGTTTGTTGGGGGGTAAGGTTTGTTGTTTGTTGGGGGGTAAGGTTTGTTGTTTGTTGGGGGGTAAGGTTTGTTGTTTGTTGGGGGTAAGGTTTGTTGTTTGTTGGGGGGTAAGGTTTGTTGTTTGTTGGGGGTAAGGTTTGTTGTTTGTTGGGGGGTAAGGTTTGTTGGGGGGTAAGGTTTGTTGTTTGTTGGGGGGTAAGGTTTGTTGTTTGTTGGGAGGTAAGGTTTGTTGTTTGTTGGGGGGGTAAGGTTTGTTGGGGGGTAAGGTTTGTGGGGGTAAGGTTTGTTAGGGGGGTAAGGCTTGTTGTTTGTTGGGGGGTAAGGTTTGTTGTTTGTTGGGGGTAAGGTTTGTTGGGGGGGTAAGGTTTGTGGGGGGTGAGGTTTGTTAGGGGGGTAAGGCTTGTTGTTTGTTGGGGGGTAAGGTTTGTTGTTTGTTGGGGGGTAAGGTTTGTTGGGGGGGGTAAGGTTTGTTGTTTGTTGGGGGTAAGGTTTGTTGTTTGTTGGGGGGTAAGGTTTGTTGTTTGTTGGGGGGTAAGGTTTGTTGTTTGTTGGGGGTGAGGTTTGTTGGGGGGGTAAGGTTTGTTGGGGGGGTAAGGTTTGTTGTTTGTTGGGGGGTAAGGTTTGTTGTTTGTTGGGGGGTAAGGTTTGTTGTTTGTTGGGGGGTAAGGTTTGTTGTTTGTTGGGGGTAAGGTTTGTTGTTTGTTGGGGCTGAGGTTTGTTGGGGGGGTAAGGTTTGTTGGGGGGTAAGGTTTGTTGTTTGTTGGGGGGTAAGGTTTGTTGTTTGTTGGGGGGTAAGGTTTGTTGTTTGTTGGGGGTAAGGTTTGTTGTTTGTTGGGGGGAAAGTTTTGTTTGTTGGGGGTAAGGTTTGTTGTTTGTTGGGGGTAAGGTTTGTTGTTTGTTGGGGGGTAAGGTTTGTTGTTGTTGGGGGGTAAGGTTCGTTGTTTGTTGGGGGGTAAGGTTTGTTGGGGGGTAAGGTTTGTTGTTTGTTGGGGGGTAAGGTTTGTTGTTTGTTGGGGGTGTAAGGTTTGTTGTTTGTTGGGTGGGTAAGGTTTGTTAGGGGGGTAAGGTTTGTGGGGGTAAGGTTTGTTGGGGGGTAAGGCTTGTTGTTTGTTGGGGGTAAGGTTTTTTGTTTGTTGGGGGGGTAAGGTTTGTTGTTTGTTGGGGGGGTAAGGTTTGTGGGGGTGAGTTTGTTAGGGGGGTAAGGCTTGTTGTTTGTTGGGGGGTAAGGTTTGTTGTTTGTTGGGGGGTAAGGTTTGTTGTTTGTTGGGGGTAAGGTTTTGTTTGGGGGGTAAGGTTTGTGGGGGTTGTTTGTTGGGGGGTAAGGCTTGTTGTTTGTTGGGGGGTAAGGTTTGTTGTTTGTTGGGGGGTAAGGTTTGTTGGGGGGGTAAGGTCTGTTGTTTGTTGGGGGGTAAGGTTTGTTGTTTGTTGGGGGTGTAAGGTTTGTTGTTTGTTGGGGGGTAAGGTTTGTTGTTTGTTGGGGGTAAGGTTTGTTGGGGGGTAAGGTTTGTTGGGGGGTAAGGTTTGTTGTTTGTTGGGGGGGTAAGGTTTGTTGTTTGTTGGGGGGTAAGGTTTGTTGTTTGTTGGGGGGTAAGGTTTGTTGTTTGTTGGGGGGTAAGGTTTGTTGTTTGTTGGGGGTAAGGTTTGTTGGGGGGGTAAGGTTTGTTGGGGGGGTAAGGTTTGTTGTTTGTTGG